>OX411310.1:91202029-91482353 GCA_948150685.1 Rhaphigaster nebulosa
TTTAAAAAAAAGAAATTATAAATTATCTGATTCTCTCTCAAAATTTTCTGACCTTGTATAAGAAATCTATGATAGACAGGGATTTAAAATAATTAACTTCCTCTATTGTATCAGTATTGAAACTATAAATAGAACTATACAAGTAAGAATGAAAAAATTATTTTCTTAGTTTCAAGAAATTTTTTAATAATAATGTGGAAACAATATTTTTTTTTATCCAAAACTACAGTTCACAACGTTTCAGCATAAATAATGCCATTTCAAGTTTTTATGCAATTTCCATAAGTAATGTCAGTTTTTAAATATCTATCTGCATTATTTTGTTATTACAAATCCCTCCTTTACAATTGTGTTAACATATTTTGTTTATTATAGCATTACATACTCCTCTATTTATAATGTTTTTGTTGGAGAAAGTTAATTAGTTAGTACTGAAATTTCAATTAAAATGGATCTCTCCAAAAAAAACTAACGCCATGTTATGCTTTGGGAATTCGATAAACAAGAAAATGCTGCTTCAACTTATCGGAAACTTACAAAAATATATGGAGAAAACGGCAAGGCTACAATAGGGACAAAGGTGGTTTGGAACGTTTCGAGCGGGAAACCGCAAACTTGAAGACGAGCCTCGGACAGGTTCTTTAGGCTGCTATTGAAAAAAATCCTGTAGTAACAGTTAAAGAATTAGCCGAAAAACTTGGATCGACATATTCTACTGTCCACCACCATTTGCCATCAGATGAACTTTAATTGAAATTTCAGCACAGACTAACAAATTTTCTATAAATAGAAGAGCACGTAATGATATAATAAACAAAATATGTAAATACAATTTAATCGCAAAGGAGGGATTAGTAATATCAACATAAACAGACAGATTTTTAAAAACCGACATTTTTTATGGGATGTTCTTAGATTTTAGTACAGCTAGTAAAAATATTTATACTATAAAAATATAGTAAAAAATAAAAACTCATTTTATATATATCGCATTTCGACATATATTATAGGAAACCATTAATGTATAAAAAACTGATCGGACTTATCATTCAGAAAAAAAGAATGCAATTTAAGATGTGCAAGGATGAACCTTATAATGCGCATGCTCCATTACATTTTGTTATTGAAATAACTATCAAATTACGAATTAGTACAAGCGATTAAATGGATGTAAAACAAATCAAAACGTTAAAAAAAAAAAAAAAATATTAAAGATGGTTATTTTGATAAGGAACTGTCTGAAGTTTTGTAGAGGGAGAAGGGTTTCCCCTTCTTATTTAGTGTAACCTTTTGATCTACGCTCCGCCTACAAGATTCTCCCTTACGTTGTTTGCCTATTCATATATTGCTTTATATCTTCTTAGAATTTAAAAGTAGAGGTTGCTTATAATCATAGTCCAACAATATGGTCTTTAATATAATGGTTTACATTTCATAATACTCGCGGGAATAACTCGAAAACACTTAGTCCCGGCTGTTAATTTGAGAATTAATATTGTCTTGGGTTTAAAATAAGTAAAAAAAAACCTAGGACACGACTATTCTAAGACTAAACAAATGTATTGTCAATTTAGCAGACAGTTATTATGCGAATCATCTGTCCCTAGCTGTTGGATTTATTTCTTTGTTTTGTTACAGAACTGCTGAGTACCAGCCTGAGGCGACTGGAAAAGACAGCCTGTGAACAACTGAGCCTCTCCTGCCCCCAGGGTACTTCCATATCCTTGTTATCGGCTAAGTACAGCCAGGGCATGCTTTGTCCTGGGTCTACAGAAGCCTGTCAACTCCCTGCATCTCTCCAGGTAACATTGAATTATATTTTATTGTTAAATAGTAAAAATAAATAATCCTAGATAATCAAAATAATGTTAAGCTGTGCCCACACTGTTCGACTTTCGATTCGACATGAAGAACGGAGAAGGGAAACGTGTAGCACGGGATATCGAACAATGTGGACATTGCTTTAGTCAGAATAAGGTGCAGTAACACATTGAAAAAGAATGACAAGTAAATCTCAATCTCAGTTTTTGTTGAAATTGTAAATTTTAAAAAGCATTCTTTTTCTTTGAATCTCTAATGGGTATTTTTCACATGACTTCGCGTGCCAAAAATCTTATTTTTCTTTCTTTAACGCAACAAAACTTATTTTGTAGTAAACTATAGGCGTTATTGATATAAAAAGTAATATCAACAAAAATCTATTTAAGTTGAACAGCATGCAAATTGACCGGTGACTGTCAGCTGTTCTTATGCTGCTAATCTCCCTCTTCACCAATGAAAACGTTTTTCATTGGACTGTCTACTGTATGTTGGGAACTTGATCGAAAAACATTGTACGACGGGGGATTAACGCACTTAGCTGGCTGGGTTCAACACTAATTTAGTTGAATAATCTGACATTTTTGAATTAAATATGTAGTATATTTTTTAGAAACTACAACCAATTCCCAATACGATGTAATTATTAAATTAATAGAAATATGTTTAGCTAATTTATAGAAAACCCGTCTTTCAGGTAAGTCATTATAGAAACAAGCTGAGGACTGACGTTTTTAGGTTTATTATTTAAAAAAAAATATTTAGGCAATAAAAATACGTGGTTTGACTGTTGACTAGTGTTGGCATAATCAGTAGGTACGTACATAAAAGATTTTCGAAACTTTTCAAATTATTTATATTATTATAGCAAACCTGCTGTACATCAATGTTGCAATTTATGTGAAAAATAGTTACTTTATACACTCCCTAATGAAATATAGCAGTTCTTAAACGATAATCTTCGATATGTTTTATGAGTTGCCTACGGAAGAGCAAGGAAGCATATATGACATAAAATTCTTTAAATAAAAAAAATATATACAAAACAGATATAAATAAATTTTATTATCCTCTTTAATCCGGTTTCTAGTCAATGAAATTATGTTGTAAGCAATTGGATGATAATATACACAGATTAATAATGAAATCAACTTATCATCCGATCCTTCATAACACCAACTTTTTCCGTTACTCTCCCCGAAGCCAATATTCTTCTTACGAGGTGCTTTTGACTGTAGTTTAAATTTTGACGGAATATATGACCAATTTGCATCTTAAATTTTTAAGAAGCTACGATTCATAACGATCTATAAGAAAATATTTCTTAAAATTCAAGAAAATAAGATTTTAAAACTTTTCTTTAAAATAATGACTAACATTTGTGTGGAGATTAATCTGATATTTTGGAATTTAATTTTATTTCTTATAATGATATTATTTTTTTTTTAATTATTAGAATAATTGTTGTTTTCATTTTTGTATTCTCATAAATTTGAATTTTTTAATTGATTTTTCGAAATTCGTTACGATTCTTATAATTTCGAATTTCAAAACTAAATTTGAGAATTTAATTTAAAAAAAAAAAGAAGTAATTTATTTAATTTAAAAAAAAAATCAGTGTTTCTCCTATTTTTTTAGTAGTAATTTCTCAATGTTTGTGGTTGGTAAAATTGTACTAATCAAGCCTTAATATAATAATAATATTATTTATATATTATTGATTGTGGATCAAATATAGGAGATAATGGTAGGGTTTGCAGGAATAAAATGAAGAAAAAAAGCACAGATGTTGATTTTTCATCATAGATTAGGGGTATGCAAATTATTCGCTCTAAAAATGTCAATAACTTTCGCTAGTAACATTTTTCATTATATCTTAACAAACTACGTTTGCTATTAACACTGTTATTTTTTTCAATAACATGTTGAAAACATTGTCAATAATATAATTTTGCGATCTCTCAGGGAGCGGTCCAGATCAAAGAATTTCTCTAACTCGGTATTATTAACCTGTTTTGCATAGTTTGTTGTATTGAAGTTTGTAATATATTAATACATTTGCTAATAACATCTCATTATTTCCTATTCAGACAGTCAAACAGAATGCTATTAGCGTTTATATTAGAAATATATTTCATAGCAATGTTAACGACATTCAACTATTGACCGGAGTAAAAAGAAGGCGTTATATGTTAATTACAAAAATGTTATTAATTTTTTGCTAATGACAATGTTAATGGTAACATTTCTATGTAATTCCACTTTGAGGCTAAAAACTTGGGAGAACTCCCCATCAAAAAAAGGAGTAAACAACACTAAAAATGCTGGTACTTTATACAGCAAAAAAGGCATACTCCTATTTCAGTTAATTAGTCCATTCCAGTATTGGATTACTTTACTGTTACTTCTGTAGTTAATAATTATTTTGGGACTAAAGCATTGGCGAAACTGATACATATGCAGATCACTTTACCCGTTTGCCTAAGTTAAAGACCAATTTATGGTATACATGTCGGATACACACGCGGGGGTACCTTACTACACTGCGCATCGTTTTTTTTTTTATTATATAACAGTATATATAGATGGTGACTAAAATTATATATTTTAATGTTTTATCATCTTGGAAGATCTTTGAATAATTATATCATACCTTTTAAAGCTTCCTGGTAGTAATAGCCATTCTTCAACTAACTAAGCATCAAAACAATAGTTTGATTTTAATCAAAACGGTATCAATAACACCCAAATGATAATACCAAATTAAATTACTTTTGAATACCCGTTAATAATAACTCGTTGTTTAAGTGATATCGTATCAAAATTTGGTATATTTTGTTTTATAAAATTATCATTGTACATATTTAGAATCGAGAAAACTTCATCATCATGATGTTGATGATCACGATGTCCAGTCCAACCAAACCATAAGACCAGATAGCTATCAACCTAGTAGCCATTGATAATTAATTATCTGTCAGTTGCAGATAACTACAAGGTATGATTGCCTTTGGAAACCATCAAAGGATTTCCTCCTAGCTCATCTAAGTTCCGTCTAAAGCTCTATTTGTATCATGGGCTTTCATGGGTTTCATTGGATTCATTCTGAGGTGCTCTTTATACTCGTGTGATGGGAGTGAGGTTATGGAAGATTATCACCGCACAGCTGGCAGAGAGCAAAGAGGTTGTGTACAATGGATTTGCCACTGTCGCAATTATCTCTAATATTTTATTTCTTCTTTAGGTTAGTTTGATACGAAATTTCAGTTATTATTTATTTTCTATATTATTATTTTACAGTTAGTTTTTACATAACTTTCAGTGGCAATTCCATTAGAAACCTCTCGCCAGCTGTTGTGTTTCATGTGTGGTAGGATGGTTGGCTTGGGCTGTTATATTAAATTTCTTTTCTGATTCTTTTACTGAATATATAATATATAAATATACACCTGGAATGTTTTTTTGGCTTTTACATCTGCTTACGATTTGGTAATAAAGAACTGTGGAGAGAACATGACGTTATAATTTATAATCACCCTAATAACACTAAACTCGTTACTATATTCATATTTTAAACTGGGTTTTTCGATGAGTATAAGCCAATCTTGTGATCAGGTTTCGTGATTAGTTTCGTAATATTTTCTGTTTAAAATAATTATGACCACTTCCTAATTATGTCCCAATCGATAGATTTTGATGAGAGCTTTCAATTAAAACTTAAATGGACGTCATAGCATAACCGAGTCAAAAGTTATATTAGGCAGAAATTAAAACAAATTGCGGTACAAAGTAAAAATGGCGGCGCGCACACTTCGGCGTTGGTGAAAGGTCATAATCCTCATTTAACGTAACAAATTTAACATAACGTAACGTATTCTTTGGCCCTTTAGATATCGAATGGTGTAGTTGAATTTCGGATGTAAACGATAATTTTGGAGTTGTAATGCTATGTTGGGTTTTCTGGAATGCCCCCTCACAGATGGGTGCCAATTCACAGACACACCGAATGAACGCTTGTCCATATTGACTACTACTCAAATCGAATTTACATAGACTCGAGCTTAATTTTATATCTAAATTATTTTTTGGGCATTGTTTCTAGATTTTCGAAAACAATAAATTTACTTTTTCATGATCAGATCAACGAGAACTGACCTTTGAAACAAAATTCTGTTTTTGTTTTTTCATATACATAAATGCTTCAAAACTTTACAGTTTTTATTGTAATGAAATAAAAACACCAAAAGAATAAAAATAAAAAAAAACTGAACCACTTCATCCCTTGAATGGTCTTGAGCTCAGTACTTGTTAAGGACCGTACTGTTTCTAAGCCAACGGTTGTGCAAGGAGACGTTTTGGCCGAGAAAATGCTCAATCACCAGGTTGTTCCCCCAGTTAAGAGTACCCACATTATAGAGTCTCCCGATCCCACAGAGCCGATCCAAGGAAATAAACAGAATTAAAAATAAAATCAAAAGAATAAAAAACTAAAAGATGTGAAAATATATAAAATTAAAATGAGTGATCTCGGAGTTAGCATTAGGTATTTTAGAAAGCACAAACAAAAAAGGATTTCACATAATTAATGTAAAAATAAATAAACATCGATACAATTTTAAAACTAATACTATGTTAATTTGAAGTATGCATTAAGATATATATTAATGTAAGATAGACTGTACTAATTAATTAATATTGATTATTTAGTTCTTTTAAATTTATACAGTTTGGGAGATAAATTTGCTTACAACAAATAAGAAAAAAAAATAATTTAACTGACGGAAATAGGACTTTTAATAACTTATATTGCTGTACGAGGACTGCTGATTTTGATTAATCGTGTGAATTACATTAATGCATAGTATGAAAACTGTGCTAACTGTTGTAAAATAATATTTGTATAGCTATTTATTATTGTAAAGAGCTCAGGACTAACAGGAGAGTAGTACTCTCTGTTGCAGACCGCGGTGGAACGGTGCCAGAAGAAGAGGCACTGCAGGTTACAACCATCGACTAACGGATTCACGACCGACCCTTGCCCTGGGGTAGCCAAGCACATGCAAATAATCTACAATTGCAGGCCATGTGAGTAGTTTACTTTAAAATATCAATATGTATGTATCTGTAATATATTATATAAATTAATCAACGAATTCAACTGATACAAATATTAATTAACGATAAAAGAATTATAATAAGCTTATATATCAATATTTGTTTTTCTTACTTTCATCTCTTTATTCGCACCTGTCATAAATAAAAGTGATCATCAGGAAATATGATGATAAAAAAAGATAGTGATGACGAGCTAGGCATTGAGAAGGATAGGACCCAGCAGCACCTCTTCCCTATCCCTTTATTCAGGAAAGGAGATCTCTCATCCAGCTCAATTTTATTCGTCTCCTTTTAGGCAGATCATCCGTAGCCATAAATGATATGTATGATGGTAATATATGTATCGATATGTTGTTATGCCCGTGAAATTTAATATGAAAATGGGAAATTAAGGGTACGAATGTGTTGGTCGATTCTGTAAGTCGGCACGTAGAGCTTTGTTTACGTACCAAAGAGGCTTTGTTAGAAGTCTTAAAATTTTGGATTGAAAATATTGTAGTTTTTGTTAGTGCGTATTTTTCTATTATTATTCCTAGACTTCTGAGAATTTTAAAAACGAACAAAGGATCACGAGGCCAAAACAATAAATGAATAGCTACTTGAGCATATAGTGAGGACGGTATAAAAAAAAAAAATAATGATAGGAATTCAGCTTTACACCTATAATCGTCAAAGGGGTATGATAAGTCTGGCTTTATAATTTTTTTTTTGTAATAAACGCTTTTATCTTTTTCTTTGAGAAATAGGGGTTTCGCCTCTATAGTGAATTTCTTAACGTTAAAATACTCGAATATTCTTATTTTTATGTATGGGGAAGTTTCCAGTTATTACTTCTTTGTACGAAGTATTGCAATCGCGAAAATTTTCAGTTTTCAGATTTCAACGGAAACATATTGACTAGTTTCGTTGTGACGTCTGTACGTACGTTCGTATTTCACATAACTCAAAAACAGTTAGCCGTAGAAAGTTAATGTTTTGTATTTAGGATTGTTGTAAAATCTAGTTGTGAACTTCCCTTTTTGGTCACTGCATGATCACCGGAAGTGGTATTTTATTTGAAGGTCATATTTGATTTCCATCAAAAATGGCATTAAAATATAATGCTAAACCTCTCAAATCATATATCAATATAAATAATATACTAGATTGTGATTAAAATTGGTGAGCCGAAAGCGGTACTTTACTTTAAGGTCATAATAAACTTACATCAAAAATTATATTAAAATTAAATACAGAGATGATATGAATCGGTAATGAAGGTTGCAAACGCGATTTTTTCTCCCACTCAAACTAAACATTTTTATTACTTGTTTTAAGTGCTAAAATTGTATGTAAAATCCTTGTTTTCCTCCCCAGTTGAACAACTCTGCAGCAGGAGAATAAGATATAGGTTAAGCGGGTTCTTTCGCTTAAAATGTTGAATCCGTCGATTTCCAATGCCTTATCTAGTGATATAGACAGTTCTAATGTTGTCAAGGAACACGAATAAATCTCTAAGGAACTTGTTAGCAACTGAAAGAAAACGACATATAACAACGGAATGTGACCTCCAGAATCAAGAGGTTAGGTAAGTATGTGTGTCTGTGTGTCAGTAGACGGACGTCGCGAAGCCGAGTGTCGTTTTTAGTGCAATCTTCGGAAACTAGTCACCAAATTCAGGATCACTTTTTGAGCCACGGATTTATAGTTTAATAGGCGTACAAGGAAGTCATGTGTTGTCCACATCAGATATTTGATTTCTTATTACTGAGATACATTTTTTATATGTTATTTTGCCATTGTTATTTTAGTCAGCTAACATTTGATTATAATATAATGTCAAACTATTCATATTTAAAACTACTTGGAATATTTTGATTGTTACGTTCATAAATGTTTATTTCTATTGTATTTGTTGATACAATCTTTAGAAATGGTTAGGATTAAAATTTTTAAGTATTGAAATTAAAATTCTTTACAAGTTTACCTCAAGGTCAATCAAAACAATAGTTTTAATGTATATATTTTTTAGATATCCTTTTTATTTTTTCCAAATTGTATTCTATAATCTTTCGGTATATTTATTCATTTTTACAATATAAAAGGAAAGATGTACTTTCTATTAGGTTGTTATAACTTTCAATTTTTTTTATACTATTATTTAATAAGACGTATTTATAATTTATTTCTTCTACTGTGTATTATGGAAGGCGATAAATGGAAAATTATAAAAATTTAAATTATTCAGCCACTAATATGCAAATGTTAGTCTGAGAGTTAATTACAACCAAATATATAGTCTGTGTAAGATATTGCATTTGTTATTTTAGTCAACATGTTAATGTAGTGTATTGTATTGAAATCAAATTAAAAAAAAAGTGCTGTAAAATCACAAGGATTACAATTGTGTGTAATCTTTTTTTTTAAATTATACTATTGACTTAATGCGAGATTAATTTACCCTTTAGAAATAGCCAGATGAGTTTCAAATGTATAAGTGACTAAAAAGTTTTAAAAGCGTAAACATATCAAAATGTTTATATTGAAAGGAAAATATGTTTTTATTATTTTAATGATATTAATAATTAAATAGCTCTTTAATAATTAATTTAATTTTATTATCAAGAAAATAATAAGATTTTCGTTTTACGACGCCTTCATGGAGGTATTAAATAACACATCAATACCTATCAACTATGCGGGCTTGCATAACCACTCCAACGCGGGGTAGATTTATTTTTTCCTATTTCAAGTTAGTCCGAAACGATCCTGTCAAACGCTTCCTGAGATTGACTCGCTGATATATTTCAGTATTGATTTAATATCCTTTACGGGATCTAGGAATTTAATAACTGTGAGCGATGGTGCGGGGGAATCGAATTTGATTTCATTTTTCTCTCAGTTACAAGAATTGTAAGAAATAAATATTAAACAGGGTTAGCAATAAAATTTAGACGACTGTTTCTCATTTTAAATAGATTGTTTAATTTCTTTATTTTTTTTTTTTTTAGGAAAAACAACATTTCTACATTGTTGGTAAATGCGTGAAACCACGTAACTGCCAAATCCCAACTTTTCCAAGAGAGACAAATTACGTTAAAAAAATTAAATTTTCACCATATTAATTTTTTTTTTGTTTTATTAAAACAGTATGTACTAGTAAGCGATATACTATTGAGTAGAAAAATAAATAATTAATTGTTATACAGGGATTTACTCACTTGCTGTAAATTAATTATTAGTTGTATTTTTAAACATAAAGATTTCCAGGTTATAAAGAAAAAATGTGCAATCCTTGTTATAAATTTTTTTATTCCGACTTCCAGTCAGCTATTTTAAAGTAGCAATTTACATATTCTGAAAAAATAATCAAATTTAATTAAATAACATCATTCGAATTCTATATCAATAATTTTCATAAATAGTGTAACAATTTTTAACAAAAATATATTTCAATCCCAGTCACATTTAGTTTTGGTCCAGTCTTTCTTTAGTTAAAATTAAGAGACATCAAGGCTCTTTTGAACTGAGAAAGCCATTCAAGCAATAAGGAATGAAGGATGGAACATAGGCTAATAAGTTGAGTCAGAATTGTTTAATTATTTAAAAGAAAATATATAATATATATATATATATATATATATATATATATATATATATATATATATATATATATATATATATATATATATGAAAACAAATTATTTGAAAATATGTGTAGAGAAATCTCTGCTCTTGAACTGAGAAAACCTTACAAAACAGCCAAGAAGATTTTTTTTAAAGGTATTTAGTTCCAATTAAGGAAACTAGACTTAAGAATCAGTATGAGAAGTAAGAGATGTAATGATTTAATTAATAATTCCATTTACCTACTTATGAAATATACAGTAAGGGAAAGGTATTGCGATCGTTAAAAATTTCTAATCTAAATTTTCAACAGAAATACACGTTTTATGGTCTCCTGAGTCCAAATAATTAAGTCTCGCAAAATGTTGTGTGTGTGTTTGTGTGTCTGTGTGTTAGTGTGTATGTGGCAAGATTAGCTCCAAAACAAAGAGTTGTACGAAACTGAAATTGTGTATTTAAGGTAGGTAGGTTTATATCATGTATTACTTGGGTTTTTCACATGTTTACGATTCTCTCGGAAAAGGCTCTAACGATTTTGATTAAGCTCGTTATATCAATGTACAATCAGATGGTGCTAAATGCCACCTATGGCTCATACTCATTGAAATATAGAGCTTAAATGCTGAAATTTCAAAAAAATTTGTCTTAAGAACCTTTAATTTGAAATAATTAGGCATCTCTTATTGTTACAAGTAATAAAAATGAATAAATATAAACTATGAAAGAATTTCATAATCAACTAATCGATAAAAAAGGAGAAATATTTTCCCAGATTGAAAACCAATTTACCGGAAATAAGAGTTGCAATATACTCGTAGATGCGTAATATACCGTTGGAAAGCGAAAGGTTTTTAGAAAAAAATATTATCTAACATATAAAATCGTGGAAGGTAATGGATAATGAAGAAAAAGTTTAAACTTTAATGATTGATGTAGATAATAATTTCTATTGTTAAATTATTTAATAAAAAATAAATGTTTCCATGGAAACTAAATGTAAACTTTTAGAATTTATTCCAAAGAGGGAGGTAAGTCAAAGTTGTGTGATGTGCGCACCAGAATTATAAATTTTGAGTCAGATTTACTTTTATGATTTTGTGTTTGTGTGAGTTGCTTGTTTATTAAAATAGAACACCATGGTCAACCGGGCGTGGTACAAGCGGATGAAGCTTGCGCATCTTAACCTCACAATTCTTCTTTAATATTTAATTTATCATTCATAACTTTGCATCAAGAAATAAAATATCGAAGGCATGATATAACAGGAGGAATTATTTGGGTTTTATTGCAGATGTATGATATAATAGCAACCATGTTGTTACCAGAGGTAAAAAACAAAAATGTCGAAAATGGTTGATTGATGCTTCGAATTTCTTAGGGGTAGTCTCGAGTATAGCTAGAACATAGAAACGCTAAATATCGATATATCGGAGTTGAAAAACCGATGTTTTCTATCGATATCTTATCCGATATATCGATGATATCGATATTTTACAACGATATATCGATGACAAATTATTTATAATGATTCATGGCTAATATTGTTTTATAAATAATATTAATTATGTTACATCTTAACATTCTTCACAGTTTAACATTATACTGATTTAATGCACTTTTCTTTGTTTTTTCATACATTTACTTTCGATATGTCGACATTTTTCTAGCGATTATCGGTGTATATCGATATTTGGTTTTGCGATATCGCGAAATATCGAATGTCGATATTTTACTTTCGATATCCTAATCCTAGTCAAGAGGCGCTTTCAATGTCATCCTATTTTCCTCGCTCATCAACCACTTCTACTTAAGCTTGGCCTATAAAAGTCAAACCACGCTTCAAGTAGTTTCTTCAAGGGCTTTAATAACTTATTTCTCTTAAGAAACACTTAAAAAATTAAAATAATTTTCTTTTATTATTATAATAATCTTGACTTAGAAACCAATTAATACAATTTCCCAAAAGAATATAACTAATGAATATAAATAAAAACAAATCTTCTTGCAGATGAATTTCGAAGTAAAACGGCTTGCGAAAACGAAGTTGTCCAGCTTCAGTGTGGTCCTAATTCCAGAATCGCCATATATTCTGCCTCCTACGGTCGGACCCAATACGAGAGTGTTCAGTGCCCACAAACACAAGGAGTACCCGAAGAAAGTAAGTTTTCTTGTATATATATGTGTGTGTGTGTGTGTATATATATATATATATATTTTTTTTTTTTTTTAAATTAATTAAAAACTCTCATTGACAATTTAATTATTGAATTACTAATAACTTATTCTAGCTTGCTTGGCTGGCTACGCAACTGAAACAGTCATACAATTCTGTCATGGGAAGCGGCGATGTGCTCTTTCCGTCGACTCAGGTACCTTCGGTAGTCCATGCAGGAAAGAGTCCAGGATGTACCTGAAAGTCGTTTACACTTGCGGTGAGTATGGTTATTTCATTTAGATTTTTTAATTTTATCCCACATTATTTTACGGAGCTCTATACCATTTTGAAATTCACAGTACCAAGACAGGTTCTGCTGGCCAACTTAGAGCAGCTGCAAGAACTGGACGAGCCCCTGGATCCATCAGAGGATTGGTTGGACTACGAAGAAGAGGGCCAAGCCGCTCCCAACACAAGCGGCCACCACAATTCCAGCACCGCATCCAACGAATCCATCACTCTCCATCATAATCGTGGAGGTTGGTTCGTCAATTCAATTAGCATATTTATACTATCCATAAGCTTGAAAATATACTAACTCATCTTCGCCTGTCCCATTTTTTTTCCGTCACATTATTTTAAATTAGGATAGCCCTAAGAAATAAATCATGTTTGCTTTAATTTAATCCTAGAATACTAAATCTCAATATATGTAGTACCTTATTATTAAATCTTTGTCATTTCGACTTCCAGAACCAAAATATCAATTTAGAGGGTATGAAAGAAGCAATAAGAACAAATAATGAGCAACTTAACATTTATGTTGTTTGTATATTAAAATATAAACATATAAAGCATTATGTTGATTAAATTTACAAAACCTAGGAATAATTGTATATAAATGTTAATAGTGTTAAGATAATAATAATCATTTCACTTTATTATTATTTTCATAGTTGAAAAAAATTAATTATATGACGATAAAAAGGATAGTTTTAATGTAAGTTGGTTAAATGTCAAGAACTGAAGTATAGATCGGCTAGCTGGAAAAACGATATAAAAAAATTGTTACAGATCAATAAAATAAGTTAAATTACACAAGCCAACGAAAAATTGATTTTTATGTGCTGAATCTAAATCTGGCCTTAGTTTTTTTGTATCACCATTAGTTTTCCGTAGGTTTCAGGTTCATCAAACATCGTAACTTTTTAAAATTCTGTAACATATTAGCTACAATAGAAACATTATCTGGGTATTTTTCATTTCCCAAGAACTTTGTAACGACTTGCTTGAATGATACTCATGCTTCTTTCTCATTTAAGGCCATTGTGGATTCAAAGTTAACATCTATCATTTTTCTAATGTCAGGTCCGACAAAGACGCATTCGTTTAGTTTAGCTTCTGAAAGACGTGGACACTTTTGGCAGAGATACTTGAAACATGGCCCATCTTTAGGCAAAGCCTTTACAAATTGTTTCATGAGGCCTAACTTAAGGCCTGATTTTTTCATGAGGCCTAAGACTGAAAACTGTTCAATTCTTTAAAAATCGCTTAATTTAATAAATTTAACTATAGAATGTGAGGAAATTGTGGGTGATACAGCTTTTTTAATGTCATATTTGGATTCAGCACCCTAAAAACTATAGAGATAAGGTATTTTCAGTACAAAAGTTTTTTCATCGTTGACCTGTGCTATGAATCGGTGTATCGAATTAGTTAGTAGTTTAGAATAACAATGTAATAAACATTCTTAAATTTGAATGAACACATAAATAAAATTTGTGAAATGAATGTATGATTATGGTAAAATGAATAATTGGTAATAATAATAATCTACTAAACCTTCGTACAGAAGTATTGTTATCAAACCTTAGTCGAAATGACGAACAAATTTTTTACGTGCATTGCAGAATCTTCGTCGAATCGACATTTATTTATCTGACCATAAACAGAAGGTCACAGTGATACTTTATTTTATGTGATTCGGTGTTTGGTAAAACCGAATCACATGGTTTTACCAATCATTGTTTCGTGAACTTCATCGATTAGACGAAAGTTTGGTATTCCTGGATTCAGCAACAAGCAAGCAATAATTCATTCGCACTGATATTTGTCTATATAATAGTAACATAAATTTTAAGTATTTACCTCATTTTTTTTTTTTTTACTTTCTTTTCGGAAAGAAGAGTGAGAATATAATTAATAAAATTAATTTATATAATGTTTCTTTCATTAACTTTATTGATTTTTAGTTTCTATCGATTACATGGTTTAGTAAAATGCAGTTATGTATGAAAAGTTTGCCAGAGAGGTATTCAAAATTAAACAAACATTTTTACGAAATTATTTAATAATTATTAGTCTTGCCTTAAAATATGTTGACCTTCTTTACTACAACTGAGGAAGAACCGGGAAGAAAGAAACAGAGTTTATGACTAAGGAGAATGCTTACATAGAGGGCTGAAACGGCGGTATTCATTAAATAGTTTTATGCATCTACATTTTGCCTAATTTTGGTCTAACTCTGACCATCTCTTTCTAAAATGGTTTTGGTTAGAAATCAATACATTAAAACTCTCACATGAAGTTTTCAATGACAATAACCATAATAATGTGTACAATTTCTTATTTGTGCAAATATAATTTACCAGCAAAATAATCAATATACACTTTTTATTTATTTATTTATTTATCGCGACAAAGGCCAGATGAGGACCACGCGTATATGATTTCATGACTTTCATCATTCTTTCAGCCCACACCTTCTTCATCTTTTCCCCCATTTCCCATCTACGCTCCTCCGTCCACCCTCCTTCCCCTCTTCTCCTCCTCTCCATCGCAAGGACCTTCTTTCCATCTATCATTCTTCTAAATTACTAAATTCTAAAATATATTCTTTTATATTAAAGATTTTCGTTTTTTCAGATTTGATGTCGACATATCCTCCAAACGAAGATGAAAAATCTTCAGGTAATGTTCTGTTTTATATTTATATCTAATAATCACATAGTAATAATCAAAATAGCATGAAACTGCTTTGCACATTTTAAAATTCTTAATCATGCTTATTTTAACTTTGTGTGTGATGAAATTACCGTTGACAATTCTTCCTTAGGCCACATTTTCATATAAACATACACATGAAATATTTTTTAAATATTATTTAGTGTGCGGTGTAAATATAGTGGCGGAGTAAAGTTACTAATTTAAGATTGTTCTTGTATATAACAAAATACAAATTTTTACTTCGAATAAGAAAGGACATTTTTTTAATATAAATTTTTGTCATTGTAAAATACCATGATTGCTGCTTGACAGGCTTCACACTAAGGAAAAGTGACAATTTCTAGAAATTTAAACAAGTTATTCAGCTTTCCAAGTTATCCCTCGCAGTCAGGATCCCAACCCAGCTTCTGTCAGCAAACTTTACAACAATTACTTAGCTGTAAGTGAAGTAGAACAGTTTCATACAGTTGACATGACGTGAAAAACTTCACAATTGCTCTGCTTTATAAGTTATAAATTTACTGCACATATGCAATAAAAATTTTACATTCTATAATTTGCGAAATATTCTAATATGGATTCCTTGAACTTTACCATTTTTATTTGTACATATGAAAGATTTAGTCACTTTTCAGTTAGAGGTGGTTTATTTTTTTACATAATGTTTCTTTCATAAACTTTGATTTTTAGTTTCTATCGCTTACATGGGGTAGTAAAATGCAGTAGGTATTCAAAATTAAACAAACATTTTTACGAAATTATTTATTAATTAGCCGATGTCTTGGCCTAATATGTTGGCCTTCTTTACGAAAACTGAGGAAGAACCGGGAAGAGAGAAACGGAGTTTATGACTAAGGAGAAGGCTTACATAGAGGGCTGAAACGTCGGCATTCATTAAATAGTTTTATGTATCTACATTTTGCCTAATTTTGATCTAACTCAGGCCATCTCTTTCTAAAATGGTTTTGGTTAGAAATCAATACATTAAAACTACTAAAATTACAGATCGTTTTAATGGGGAAATAAACTAATGTAGTATGCAATTTCTTACGGAATACTTCGTAATTATCACTGGTAACACAGAGCACTCTTCTCACAGCATGTTAGTGCTTCGTAAACGCACGAAAAACTTTTTGTCTGAGATTTTGATTTTTGATCCTGATCCAGATTTTTTGTATGATCCTGGCAATTCAAGTCTGATCGGTTACATGGTCCCATGTTAAACTTAGGAATGTTAAAATTTCGATTTTTTTTTGTCATTTTTCGGCAGTATTTCGGTTTATACAGCCTGCACTAATGTTACGGATCTGTTACGGCATTAGAAATTGCAGAAATCGCAATTACATTTTTACACGATAAACGTCTTTAAGTCTGAAGCTTCCATGCTAAAGTAACGATTATGCGTATTATTTATGCTAAATCTAAATTCTTCAGACCAAAGGCTAACAAAGCAATTAGCACATGAAATTATTTCCAAAAGGTTGGTGTGGTTCTACGATCTCCGTGAAGTCTGCAGAATGATTGGAATTAATATTCTGGATTTCTTGGACACACCAGATACACGAAGAAGACCGTGGATGATATAGTGTTAGCTATAGTAGAGTAGTGAAAAAGAATAATTACACGAGGTGCTAGCTAAGGTACAATTTCACACATTGTATAAAACTTTAAAATTTTAAACACACCAGCTTTCCTACATCAGCTTTCACATCTTTAGCACAGTGATGAAAACGAGAACTGAGACATTCAATCTCAACAGGAAACCTTGGATTTTTATTATCTGTTGGCTGTGCAACCTCGGGGAGCCAGATGATGTTTTCATTTCCCAGGAAATTTTTCCTATTCTGAGTGAATTCAGAAGAGACACGCATTCCCTGAAATGAAGTCAAATGTTTATTAAATGGAAAAAAACTATGACTTACTTTATAATTACGTTAAAGGGAAGCTCTCATAGATGTGAAGAGTTTTTAATTTTTTCATTTTCCTCTTTTTTATTTTATTTTGTTGAAAAAATAAACAATTCAAGAAAAAAAATTGTTGGTAATTTAAGTCATTCAAGCTGATTGGTTACCCCAAGCTTTGTGTAAATTTATTTATTATGTTTTTTGTTAATTTGTAAATATGAAAAGAAATAAATTATTTTATTTCGTAAAGAAGCGAAAAAAAATTCTAAAGGTATTAGAAGGCTTTTTCTTATTTTTTTTCTCTAAATTTGAAGAAAATAATAAACCCTTCATATATCCAAACATGTTTTATTTTTACACACAACGCTTCGAGCCCATATTGGCTCGTCATCAGGTTTCCAATCTAGTTATTGCAGTCCTCATTCCAATAAATAATATATTCAAAAATCCATTTGGAATTTCTTCGTCAATTCTACTATCTCTCATAGTTATATTGTTTTTTATTTATCAAGACGCTAAATTTCTGAGAAATTGTGCCTTTCAAACTTCATTTTCTTTTTTATTGATTAAATTAACAACGTTTCGGACCGAAATAGTCCATTTTCAAGTCTGCATATTGTCTTCATTACTTTTTTTTACCTGATCCAAATCTGGATTATTGTCATTGCTTTTTTAAATAATACATTAATTTTATGTGTCCCTTGCGTCCTTTTCCATTATTTCACGAGGAGAAGCAATGGGAACAGATACATAAAATTAATATATTATTTAAATAAGCAATGACAATAATCCAGATTTGGATCAGATGATAAAAAGTAATGAAGACAATATGCAAACTTGAAAATGGACTATTTCGGTCCGAAACGTTGTTAATTTAATCAATACAGAAGGAAAAGAAGTTTAAAAGGTACAATTTCTCTGAAATTTACCGTCTTGATATGTTTGAAATAACCTTTCGTCACAGGTTATATATCAATGACCCATCGTCATAATTTATATATAAAAAGAAATATTTTATATGATTACTAAGCTTGTTTAAATACTTATGTCTTAAATCTTCATTGTTCAAAAGAAATAAAATTTACTTCATTCAGTCATTCACAAAAGTCGAAAATAGGAGAATTACTAGGTTGTTACAAAAGTCCTTGTTCGTTAGTATAGCTTTATTTCAGAATACGTATTTTATACATTATTGAATACTACTCTTCAAAGTAAAGTAAATTATTTTAAACTACTTTCACCCATCTTTCTGCCAGTAATTGGATTTGATGCCGGTACCACTGCTTTGACAAAGAACTCTTCACATACAAAGTTCTCGTAATAATCAAAGTTCCGATCTTTTAAAAAATGAGCCATTCATCTAAACAAACTATAATATGATGGTGCAATATCTGGGCTCTACTCAGGATGAGATTCCTTGCAGTTCTGATATTTTTTCTTGGTCAAACGAGAATGAATGAAGGGGCATAGTCGTGTTGCAAAATGGCTTGGTTCCTGTTCACCAAAGCGAGGTACTTTGCACTAAAAACTACAGAAACTCAGTCCGGCCGTTCACTGTAAAGGTTAGCGTCCCTATTATGGCCGATAAATCACGAGTAGTTGCATGTGGGTCCTGGTTCACAAATTCAAGAAGAATGTCATCATCAACGACCGGTGAGCTATCTGATCTGGGTTATGCGGCAGTATTTCGATGGATAATTGACTCTCCTTCTAAGGCAAAATTTTCTTCGGCGGCTGCCTTTGTGCTTTAAGCTTTTTTCCAGTAATGTCTCAAAAGACAACGATTTTTTCTTCTGACATTGTACGCGCGTTTTCAAAATGTATATGACACCATAAAGCCAACTCAAGTCATAAGGAATTAAAGGATTAGTCAAAGTAAACATTGACATAAATAGTTGGAACAAAAACATTCTTATAGGATAGTTATGAGAGTTGGAATTAAGGCTTGTGTTCATGCACAAGGACTTTTATAAAAACCGAGTACATGCAAAGTTATGTTTACATTGCTAGAAGGTTCATTAATGATGTTTAAAGTGGTTATTAAGCAACAGATATTGACAGCTAATTTACTAATCCGGGCAGGGCTTCGAAAATTCACGTGTAAAAAGTCTAAAAAATCTACAGATATTACATATTATGTCAACAAATAAACAAATAAATCGATAGATTAAATCTTACTGAAAATATCAGATTTGCCCACTCATACGACTTGGTTAACGTACATGCCTAAGCGCTCTGGGTGCAAAGTCCAATACAAAATTTTTTATAGTATCTTTCGCTAATATTGGTTCGATAAAGATTCTCTTTTTTTTTCTTTTTTTTTTTGTGACTTGGCAGTCTGTTAAATTATCTTTCAAATAAGCATCTGGAATGTTCCGGGAGATTTTTATCGGAACGTGCACAGCATACTTAATAAACTAACGTAACCACAAAGCTTAATACATTGGAATATTTTATTTGTAACAAATTGAATTTTCTTCCAAATGTTTATTTATTATTTTCTCTAAAAAAATTATACTTTTTGAGCTATGCACAAATAAAGGTTTTTTTTCTTCATAACTATTTTTCCTGCTTTTTCTCGGAGATGTGCTTGATACGAAAATTAAAAGGACTTTAAGGATAAGATTTTAGTCAAGTTTCACCAAAAATGTGTTTTTCTGCCATTCGCACAGGGAAGCAGTGATATTCGTGGCACGAATCCATAGACAGACACACAGACCAATGGCTGAAAATTCGTTTCTTGGACTCAGAGTTCTGAAACGCATAGTTCAGTTGAAAACTGCATATCGAAAATTTGACCCGATTACAATACCTTTGGGTCATTTTCCCAATAGGTACTAATTTATGTCCCAAGGAGATTTTGGCTTCTATGAAAATTTCTTGTATGTCGGCTGTTCCAGTGTGCAAAAGATACTTGCAGCTAGGATTTCAAGCATCTTTTCGTCAAAGATATTCAGGTATCGATTTGTCTTCATGGTTAATCTTGAATTCTAACCGTGAAAATATATTTCACTTGTCCTGTAACACGAGTTGGTGACTTTGATGGTGAATAACTTTACTGTTTTTTATAATTATTAACTTACTTTTTTCAAATTGATGGCTCTGGTAATTTAAACTATTAAATTTTAAGAGGAATAACGGAAACAGTTGTATTAAAAAGAATTATGACCTCAGTCTCATAGTTTAAATCTATTTAAGAGGCCGTCAAAGCTTTGTATTTTTTATGAAAGACTGCAGGAAATTCCTATCTAACTGAATGTAATCTGACTTATTTCTATCTTCAGCGTTCATTCTCTTGAGTTAATTTTTGTGTGAGCAATTTGTGTTTCTTCGTTTGTGATACCATTTCCCTCACTCGGTAATTTTTCCAAGAAGGTACATTTCATTCAGGTTATATTTACATTAAAATACATTTTTCATAAGGTTTTGAGTGCTCTGTTTAATTTTTTAGCTGTGAGATGCATGTGCAAGGTTTAATCTTAATTAAACTTCAAATTTCTATTTCCTTCACATTACCAAAAGTTATGGAAATAGATTTCATATGAGCAGTGACCTTAAGGATTCTTATGCGATACGATATTGCAGGCCACCCTTTGTTAGGGCAGGCCTCTATTCTTGAGGAGAATACCGGAATAATTTGAAAATTTTGTGCAGAATGTCAGCATTTTATTCCATTCGAGCATTTAAAATTTACTCTCAAAACTAATATATTCAGCTTATAACTTTTCATTTTAGTTCATTCTTCAATATGAACTATAAATTCGTCTGTTATGTAAGTCATTTATTTAAATTTTCCAGCACGCGGGACCCTGAACTGTCTCCCCCCCCTCGCTTTCCCGTTGTATCCGCCCCTTCTAGCTATTTCTTGGAAAATAGATTAAGCATCGATCAATAAATTACCGAGTCTTTATACGAGGAGTTTTAGTGGCCAGTGCTGGTTTGTCCTCGATTCTCTCCTTAAGTAGTTGAAATGGACAAATTATTTTTATTTTTGTTTTTCATAAATGTTATATTAATTAATATTTTTTGACTGAACCGATTGATCCCTTCGTTAAAAATTCCTTTGTAATTGATAATAAAAATGACCATGTATTGAATTTTTGAGTATTTTCTATTTTCCTGAATATTTCCCTCACATTCATGATTTCAATCCTGATCATGCCTCTCTATTTCGACTGATCCCTATTTGAATTTGTAGGAAATGGGATAATGGCACCTACCTAGATGGTAAGGAAAGTAAAAAGGGAGGTAACATCCGCATAGTTGAGTGAGGTTATATTTAAAACAGGATATCAGCAATATGGAAACAATTGATACGAAAAATATATAAAATAAAATAAAACCAAATACAATTGAAACATCATTATGATTATCTGTAGGTTATTGGAATGCAATTAAATGAAAATTAACTACAGGATTTTAATTAGCATTTTTACCGACGGTCGTAGAGGTTAGGTTTAAATTAATAAATAATTTATATTAAAATAAATCTAAAACCATGAATGGCATGGTGGATGTATTCCCTAATCACCCTAAGGGCGTAATTCATGAGGTTCTCCTGGCTCTTGAGTTGAACTGATATATGCATGTTTGCAGCAGAATTGCAAAATACCGGTGGTGTATAAAATACAGGAAGCAGGAATCAAGAAATTGTCTTGGTAATTTATGACATAAAAGATAGAACTATTGTATAATTTTGAGACTTTATCATCATTATGATTGACGAGACACCAGTCATCCGAGTCTAGGCCTCCCCCAAAAGCCTGTGCCAGTCGATCCGGTCCGTTGCAGCAGCTCTCCAGTTTCGTGTATCAAGAAATACCCGCGCGTCCTGCGCGACTCATCTGTGAGTCTTGGGTATAATTTTGACTTTATTTATTTTTATTTTAGTATAGTAATGTATGCTTTTTAAAATATTTGTTTGCACAAAATGCTAATGAAAATTATGTAAATATGTTATTAAAAATGCCGATAACAACTCAAATCGCACTAACAACGCTTCAATTGTAAATAACACTGGTGGTGGTGCTGTTAATAGCTTTGGTTGAGGTGAAGATGAAGGAGATATTGGTATCAGTTAGAACGATTCCTGTCTAGGTAAAGTGAGAAGGGACGCCAGCAAGCTGAGCTCACCTCCTCTCAACTGCACTACCGAAGGGAGTCAAGCCCCAGGGATCGGATTTATCTCTCAATGGATATCTGTATATCTCTTCTTGTCAAGTAAGTATTTCAGGCGGTTGCGACGTCCTTCCATTGTCGGAGGAAGGATTGATATTAGAGGGCTATTAGTGAGTCCAAATTAGAGAAACAGCGTTAGACTGAAATATAATAGTATATGCTCAAAAATACAATATTAATCGTTGTATAGATATTTCACGATTAGATAATCACGATTAGATAATCAAAGGTATCTTGTAGTCACATTGGTTCTCAGCGCTAGACTTATATAACACTTGACCTAGAAGAAAAAAAAAATTATAACCTTAATTAATTACAATTTAATTATCTGATTCTTTATATTACTTAAACAAAATAATAAAATATTTTTTTTTTACTGGAAAAAGACAAAAATAAATCTATGTTGTAGATAAAAATAGAAAAAAAATGTTAACGATCTCTACACTGTACAGTATATTTTGAAAGTAAGACCAATACTTTCCATAAGGATTAGGATTAGAATAGAAGGACAATCTACAATAGTAAATAAGCAGTAAAACTGCAATTTATAACGACTTCCCTGCTATAAAGCTCTTTTTCCTCGGTCCTGGTCCCAGTTGGTGGTTTTCCTATGGAATTTTATACGCTATAACGATCCGGTTGTCCGATTACAGCACTTCGAAAGAATTTGTTTCTTTGATATTTTTTCGTTTATAATGTTTTGTTTTGTAAATATGAGACGGGTTGACTTGATATTTTGCATCCAGTACCAAATAGAAACAGTAAGGCATTACGAAACAACAGCCTAATTGATTCCACGAATGTAGTTCCAAACCCTTCTGTGGGGTTATCAGCCTTAATAATGATCCCCGACTTAGCGGTCTCACAGACCGGCATGCTATAAAATTGAAGAATAAAAATATAAAATTGCTAGAATATTTTCCTATTTTTATAAGTTTTTAAGTTTTATAAATGAAATTCTCGAGATGATTTTAAAATTTGCACAAAGAATCATTATTCGAATGAGTACGTTTATTTTTTCTGTTTCTGTATCTTTGTAGTAATGGTCAGAAGGAGTTTCGAAGTTTGAATATATTTTTGTTATTTTGGTATTGCTAAGATTGATAATTTTTTCAATCATCTCGCCTGAATCCAAACTCACTCCCTGAATCGTCAGAACTACACCACTCGTCCCTTCGTTTCCTTAGATTTGTTTTTAAAAATTTAAATTAAAACCTAAATTCAATTTTCATAAAATATTATCATAAAAAATACCTATAATTCAAATTTTCGGGCGAATCAAAAAATAATAAGTTTTTAGTAATCATTTTGATTCTTAAAATTATTTAAAAATAAAAAAAACCATAATTCAGCAACTGTTTGATCGTACATAATTTGGAGGGCCGATGAAGGTACTTAAACTACCCGATTGCTTTTAATTGGTGGGTTCCTATGTCTTTTATAACCACGTTTTCCGCAACAAAAAAAATCTCAATTTCATTTTTATTTTGTAATCACATTTGTTTACAGACCTACTGGTTAGTGAAGTACCTGTTGGGAGAAACTTACCTCTTTCCATCGAGTACAAGAATAGCGAAATCGGATAAACTGAAGACGAGATATAGAGCTTGGAAAAGTTTGAAAAGTTATTTCACGGCTTACCATATACTCCTTCGTAACAGAAAAAAAAATATATTTAGATATTTTCGACATAAAGATTTTTTTGTGTACTAAATAAAAATGTTTCAAATTTTTGTGTGAAAAAATCATAAATCAAAACATGGATAGTGAAGTAGTTGTTTATAAGATCGGGGTGAGGAAACTTACCTATTTCCATCGAGTCCAAGAATATCGAAATCGGATAAACTGAAGACGAGATGAGCTTCGAAAAGTTATTTCATGACTTTTATCCGTTCGTAACAGAAAAAAATAAAAATGGTTTTAGATATTTTCGACATAAAGATTTTTTGTGCGCTAAATAAAAATGTTTCAAATTTTTGTGTTTGAAAAAAATCATAAATCAAAACATTATTTTCAATTTATTTAACCAAAAACAAATTATTTTTTAAAGTTCGTATTTTATTCGTTATTATACTCTGAAAAAAAAAATGTTCTGAAAAAAACAAAACACGTCGATATACTTTCTCAAACTCGAGATATAAAATAAAGAGTTTCATTGTGTTTTATTTAATTTATTTTTTTATAATCGTAAAAAAGTCATTGGACGAAAGGGTTGAGCACTTATCGATTCTTTTTCTATGTAGAATCATCAAAACAATTTTATTCGAAACAGGCGACGGGCACATCGTGCATTCCCCGTTAGTTTATTCTGAAGGATTGTAACTGATGAAGCCTTGTATAAATTAATAGAAGTATGCATAAGTTATAGAAGCTGATAAACTTCACAAATATTTCATAATGAATTCCTCTCAACTATATTTACTCGAAAATTCGCCATAACAGCTAATTAATAATTTAATTGGAAAGTACTTTCAAGAAAGGCATGTTGATGAAGTAGCACGCGGCTTGTAATAACAATATTTTCATCAAATTAGGTTGCTAGGGAGTCAACTTCGCTTTAATGGAAGGAACATTGTTCAAATGAAAGGAGAGTTTTCATCTAAGGGCGAAGTGAGCATCGCCGGGATAGAAAAAATGTTAATAGGTTGAATTAAATTTTTGTTTAACCGGTGTGAAAATTACGTTTGATCTCTGGAATCTCTTGATTAAAAGAGTGGTATTGTGGTTCCAGGTTCCTTCCGTAGCAATGGTTTCTTTATTTTTTTTTTCTTCTTCAATTTAATCCAGTAATGAATTTTTTTTTCTACATTCATGTGCTAAAATAATTTTCGTTTTTATACTGTATTTAACCGGATCGGATATAATAACCAGAATCTCATCAATTTCACTTTATTTTGTAAAAATGTGATGACTAATCTTATTTGTAGTTGTGAGAAGAATGTTGAAAAATAAGTAAGCTAATGAAGCTGTATGAAAAAGAATCACTGTAATTCCCAATAAAAATTTTATTAATCAAATTTTCAACAATAAAATTCTATTTGTTTGGGGACACAAATAATGCAATAATAAATGATTTGTTAGCAATGGTTTTTCTTGTCCAATTATTTATTTATTAATTTTACGTTTTACAAATAAAAGATAAAAAAAGATTGTCCAGTTTCCAATAGTAATAATTACTATTATTATGACGAATCTGTTTGATATATACACACTAAGAAATGTTGCGCAGTCTGCCTCAAGATTCCAAGTTCGATAAACTTATTTTTTTCAAAAGATTACAAAGTATATTTTATGTACCTAAAACGGCAAAATATGAATCTTATCATTAACGTTCAAAGTTGAAAAGGGAGTGATGGCTCCTTCAACATCACAACTTTATAGTTATAGTTCTATCTTCATCCCATTTTACTCGAATATATTCACTCCATTTCGATACTAACGATCCATAGCATTTGGTTTTGAATGACTCCTCAAATTTTTCCGGCTTTACGTGATATCTTGGGCGGTAAGGTAAAAGCCTATTCCCATTACTTTTCTACCACTTTTTCAAATTTCCACGTTTTAAATGCGAGTGAAGCGAAAGAAATTAAGCTAAGATGTCCAATAATAATCACAAAATATAATGAGCAAAAATGAATATTTTTTAACTTTTTATTTTTTTGCGTTATCTTAAAATGCCATGAAGAATGTAATAGTAGCGCAAGCTATCCTGTCAAAAGATCAAATGAGCAACTTAAAATCTGTTGAAGATGGAAGGACATCGAGTAAGAAACGTGTTGCTGGCTGGACCTTTACTTTCTATCATTAGCTTAAAGTCGACTAAGGTCCAAAATGGATAAAACTGAAACTAAATTTTCTACTATAGCCGAACACCTTTTTTTTTTTTTTTTTTTTTTTTTTGAAGAACTTCTGAATTTCGTTTACGATTGAGCAAACTTGTAAATCGTCCCCGTTTTTCCATACTTTACATAATCGATCATAATAAGCTAATCGATTTTGACAATTGTACATCTGAAAGTTCTTCCTCGTATCTTTTATTTATTTTTATAAATTACTGTTTGACTGTTACTTCAGATAACATCGAAAGATTGGTGCTGTACACCGCAGTCTCAGTTGGCGGTGGTCTGATCTGCCTTCTTGCCTTGGCCGCCGCTAGACTCGCCTGGGTTCGACGCAAGCCGCCCGCTCCGCCGTCTGTACCCTCCTACACGGGGGAGATGTACGAAGGAGATGTTGATCTGACAATAGCCACCCCTCTACCCACAGAACCTAGTGAGGTGCGTAATAGCACTTATCATATATATTATTTACTTCATCAGTAATTATCATTGTTGTTATTTTAATATGTACTATAGAACGATTATAAACGAGTTAGCAAAATTATTCAATGCCCACCGGTGGCAGATCAACCCGCAAATTCTGGTTGGTAAATCAAAATTGAGATTTATGAAAAATTTTTTTGTCTATTTTGTCTTAATCGTAAATAAACGTAAAATTATTTCAACTAATGACAAAATTACTTGTCCGTAAAATAATTGTCCTTCATAAATTAAAAAAACAAAAATCACATTTGATTTTATTAATATTTCAATGCTATCCTCAAATACTCCTTTTTGTGACCAGTTGAATTTAGTTCAGCTTTCAAAACAAAAAATATATTTTCTGTGGGACAAAACAATAAAATATTTTAATAATTTTTTTTCGATCGCAAGGTTTTTGGTAAATCAAAATTTTTTGTGTGTTTTGTCTTGAGCGGAAATTACTTTTAAAAAACGTAAAATTACTTTTAAGTAATGACAAAATTACTTTCATGGGAGGGGAGAATATAAATTGTTTTTAGAACTTAGTAAAAATAAAAATAAGTATGCATGTTTAATATTGCATTTTACTATTTAATATGTAAAAAAAAAATGTTTTATTTATTCAACTGTATTTATAAACTACGAAGGCTATAGATATGTAATTGGAATAGAGGTACCAATACTATCCACTATACCAATTACATTATTAAAAGGTAATTTGGCCTGGATCGAGATAGGTACCTAAATGAAGCGACGAAGCTCATTAGTTAAACATTGCAACAAAATAATGTCACAGTTTAATAACAGTTTGTGATAGTTTGCATTATTCATTTTGCAATCACAGCGGACTGGAAATGAATTTAACGAAACACTCGCAATGACCTTAACCTACTGACTATTTAATTGAATATTCAATGGTAACACCAACAGACCAATTTACATATGTATCAAATGATGTAATAAATTAGACAAACCTTTGCTATGCCAAACATTATCAACGCCATAGAAAACCGTGTAGCATTTAGTAAACACATGCACACACACACACACTTGGAAAAGGCACTTTCTCAAAATACGTGATTATGGGAGTTTTTCAATTTTCAAATGAAATAATTAAATTTTAAAGCGATCGGAAGAGTCCATTGAATTATATGTAGTGTAAACAGAATTCATCTTCGGGGTGGTGTATTAAAAGATTTGAATTCAAAATTTTGGGTGAATCCAAAACTAACAAATATTTGACTAACTAGAATGTTTTTAAGATTCAATAAACGGCCCATAATTCAGGAAAACATTTGTCCCATTCAAACCAAATTTGGAGGGTCGGCAAAGGCTTTTAAACTACACGATTTGTTTTAACCGTTTTTTTTTACATGTTTTAGAACCAACGTCATATGCAAAAAATGCAATTTTGTTTTCATATTATACACAAACCTTCTAATATAATTCAATAGTTGCTTATTTGCGTGGAAAGGCGAAACCCCCTCTCTCCAAGGAGTCCAAGAAGATTGATCGAATAAACTGAAGATAACAAGCCGAGTTTCAGATCGGAACGTAATTTTGTGACTTTAAAATTTTGAGTCCTCTCGGAACTAGAAACAATTTTTTTTTTCTGTATTTTCAACATACAGAATTTTTGGTGTTCTTGGTCAAAATTGGTCATTTTTTGGGGGAGGGAGGGTGAAAAATCTATTAGGCTGCATTAATAAATTATTTTAACAGTTTTTAAAATTTATTTGACTAAAAAGCAATTATTTTTAAACTTTTTTTTTATATTAAATATCCACTGAAAAACAACCCCCGAAGACAGGCCCATCCCGAAACATTATGCCTTGATTCCATATTACGGCCCTATATCCACCAAAGTCGGAAATGAATTGAAAAAACTAGGATTAAACCCTGCATTTAAAATAGAAATAACCCTATCGACATATTTCCCTTCTCCTAAAGACAAAATAGACTCTTTCCAAAAAAGCGGAGTATACGAACTAAATTGTAATGATTGTGCAGCCAATTACACGAGAACAACTGGAAGATCACTAAATCAGAGATTAAAGGAACATATACGTGCATATGATAATGAGACGGAAACTTCCAACTTTGCAATTAAGCATATATTAATATTAAGCATAAGCAACTTTGCATTTAAATGAAAAAAAAATATAAATTTATCAATGACTCAGGAGTTAAATTAATACATCACGTTGAAAACAGTCTCAAATTAAATATATATGAAGCACTTGAAATAATAAAATCCTTCAAATCCAATCCAGTTTTTTGCTTAAATGACCAAATAAATATCCCCAATAGCCCAACTTTAAATTTATTCCCATCTATAACAGAAAAAACAATTTCTCACCGGAATTACTGGAAAAATCTCGACCCTTAAACCGTTTACCTATAAACCTCCACCTTTCCTTCATTGATAGTTCAGTGCGAGAACAAACCAGTACAAACTTTTCTGTTTGATATAGTCCATTTAAACTTTGGTGAGTACCAAAATGTATTTGATTTCTTGTCTTAATTAAATTCATAATTCATAAATGTTTTGTTTATACTGATTTATTTTACATCTAATTTTATATGTATAATTATACCAAACTGTATTTTGAATTGCTTATTTTTGAATTTTTGTGTGTTTTTAGAACTGAAGATGAATGTATAACATTCGAAACTAGTTTTCAATAAAAACAAAATTATAGAAGTGGCAAATAATTTATCAATCCCTAATTAGAAAAAGGTTTAAAAAAAATGCATAAGTCGAATTGAAAACTTTGATATAAAAATAAATTAAAACGAAAAATATAAAAAGTTACACTTTTCGTATTTCGAAAAACTGTAAGTAATTTCTTTGATTCGACTCCAACTAGAGAAATCTATGGCCTTTAAAAATTTCGTCATAGTCATGCTCACAGTTCCCCCTCTTCCCTATAACATTGATATAAAAAAATAAAATAACAACACTTGAAAATTTTTAGTCTTGTAGAATGGAGTATATATAGCACAGCCTAAATTCCCTTATTATGTCCTATTCTTCTCAGGCAGACAAGGGTGTACTGAGAGTACTGAGATCTTCCCTGTTATTTTGTACCTTCACCTCTTTAAAATAAATAAAGAGTATCAGAGACTCTGTAGCCCAATGCAAGACTTAATATAATTCATATAGAAATTAAAATTTCAGACAGTATTTTTAAAACAAAAACACATATTTTCACTAAACGCAAATAGTTTTGTGAAAATTCACTAAAATTATTACATTATTTTTTTTTTTTTTCTCTTAACCTTCGAGTTTATCTTACAGAAACATATACGTACAAACGTATTTATATGTTCAAAATACAAATATATCTTTGTAACGTTATTTTAGCAACAGCGAGGAGAACAATATAATCTGCTAACACGCAGGGTTTGGAGACAGGTAGCTATGACCATCACCTTATTTCACATTGTTAAAAGAAAAAGAATTTGAAACGACCCACATACTTAAAGAAAAGTTAATAGGTAGAAACCATAATCCTTCAAAGCGAAACTCTTTGCCTAATTTTCTTACTCGTGTTTGGTCCTCCTTAATGTAATATTGAAGGATTAATTAATTTAAAGACACAGATTACTGCGTGTTGATCATTATGGAGGGTCTCAGGTGTCATAGCATTTTTACAGCAATTTACCCTCCTTAAGGTATGAATCCTGATGCACGAACGACGGATTCCCGTCTCAACCTAATTATGAACCAGGTAATTAAGGTTGATATTATTCTACAGGTGGTGCGGTACCCAGCATCGGTACCTCCTCGGAGCCTTTCAGCTGCCAATTCGCAATATTACTTCGGCTGACCTGGACTTCTTGATGAAGCAGCATCTAAAAGTAGCTGCTTCTAGAGGAATGGGATCCCTTTAAGTGCCTACTGTAATCGTAAATTATCTTATATCGATTGATAATTATAAGTATTATTGACTTGTATATATTGATGTAAAATACGAATTACCTCCATGCGTTAATGTTACGTCTAGTCTAATTGTATTTTAGCATGGCTAATGTTTGTCGTCAATACTAGTCTTCATAGATAGTATTCTATCATATTAATATATTCTATTTTGTTTTGTATATCCTATGATAGTTATTTATAAATTATTTAAAATATCTGTTGTAATTTAAAATTGTTATCGGTTAATTTATTTCATAAGAATTAATATATATATATATATATATATATATATATATATATATATATATATATATATATATATAAATAAATAAATAAATATATAAATTGTAATAAATGTTAGGAATTCGTATAAACATATACAATAAATAAATACACATAAAATCAAGAAAAAAAAATTATAAGTGGTAGTATTTGTTACTTTTTAAGATATATTTTTTTTAATATCTTTCTTGCATAAGTAGTCATCGATATGTTAGTCATGTTTTAGAGAGAATTTAATCCCAGGTGATTGGCCGTGACTCCAACTAGAGTCACTACCATTCCATAGTAGGAATGGATGCCATTATTGCATGCAGAGTTTTTATTGTTTAATTTTATTACTACTTTTTCATAAAATTGCTAATGTTGTATTAGTTTCATAGGCTTGAGGTGTATTTTGTTGTTAAAAGGTATCCGTCATAATCAAACTATTTGTTCTCAATATATATATATATATATATATATATATATATATATATATATATATATATATATATATATATATATATAGACAGCTCTATATCTCCTAGAATTAAAAAAAATCAATAAATATTTTTTATTGTTTAATCTACTTCATCCATCTTTTTATTTGTTCGTCTTGGCACAACGAGACTCGATGAAGCGAAATGCAAAAGGTGCTGAAGCATTACGATGATAGTCCTAAAAAATACATAATGATCTTAACATTCGTTGAAATTAATTAATTTCTCAAAGAAATGTTCCAGAATCGGCGATTTCGACGACGAAATATAATTCTTCTTAGTAAAGAAAATCAAATGGCCTGTATGGTGATGTGTTAGAATAGTGAACCATTTTATCAAAATAGTGAGATCTATTATTAAAACATAAATAAACGAATTGTATATGCCATTTAAAAGTCTTTTATTTATAATTTATAAAAATGTCAGTGGTGTATCTGACAGGCAGACAATTGAAAAACCTGAGGACAAAATAACCATATATATGTATGTACCTTTGATAAAACCCATATTAAATGGTTTTGATATGACGATTGTTTTTCGGACCTCCTGTGTAATAATGTCGAAATATAGAATTAAAAAATATTATAACGAACCGAAACAAATGTAAATAAGTATTAAAAAGAAATTTAATGTCCTTTATAATTTTATTTAATTAGGTTATTAATTCGATAATTAATTTAATTTAATTCTTGATCCATTATAGTGTAATTGAATCCGTTAGTAAGTAGATTAGTTTCCAGATTTAGATATGGCTACTCATATTTATAGTGGGGTACAGTTTGGTGTTAACTTGTGAACTTTGTTTTTATTGTACAAATATGAAAATCGGACTCAAAATTCTAACATGGCGTTAGGCTCTTTCAGTTAAAGAAAATAACTGACCTGTAAGTTATTGTTAGTCGTAATAATATTTTTAGCTAGAGTACTGTGAAATCGAGGAACATGGTTTTGTGATAAAAGATAAATAAAGCTAGAGATATGACTAATCCTTGGAAAATATCTACAAGGATGAAGAATTCTCTGTTTTTTTTTTTTTTAATTAATAGGTGCATTATATGTAAAATAGTTTTATTAAAAAATAGATGGAATAATAGGTGGTTTAATTTTAAACTTTATTACATTTTCTATTTATTTCCTGCTCTCATTTACGTTTGTTTTTTTATCCTCTTTTGTGACCCCAGCATAGTCATTATTTTATTTTGTGTAACGTTTCGGCCTTTTTTAAACGAAATTGTTGGCCTTATTTAAACATTCTATTTTGTGTCACCTACTGCAATTATAAAATATTATTAAATATACTACTTAAAAAACTGCTAAAAACAGTATTTGTTATAAATTTAATTGTTCTGAATTGTCTAATTTTCTTTTTTTGGAAAATTAATTTTATTTTTGATTTATCTCTTATTTTTACCGCTGCATTTATACCATTTCTAGTAAAATTCATTTTCATGTGATATGAGTGATTTGAAAAATCATTCAGTGTAACATCACTAGTCCCCTCCCTTCTTGTCTATTCCGACAATTAGCCCCTCATCCTCCCTGTTTATTTGCATATTAATTATCAGTAATGAAAGAAGTGAGATCTAAGTGCTTCTATTATCTCTTAATCAGTACTGATTAATTTTATAAAATAAATAATATCCCATTTAGTATAATATATCATATTAATTTTTATATTTTGCATGCCCTTTTTCACAATATAATAGATCCATGTACACATTCTTTATGACATTCTGGGTTATCTATTCTATAGATTCTCAAACAAATGCTGAGTCAAAGAGAAATATTTTGAGCTTGGCTCTTTACTGTCATGTGAAATTGTTGTTGAAAATGAAGGCTAAGGGTAGCTGGCCCTTCCAGTGATGAAAGCCTTGTTAGGATCGAGGTGACAAAGGGTTGTGGTTGTGCTCAAAGTCCACTCACTCAACCCCGGTGGCCAGTTTTCATTTGTACGGCTTTCCGTTGTCGTTAACAGAAATACAGGCTTGTTTAACTGTTATGGCTTCAACAAATACTGGTATTCTGTGACCACACTGCTGCATATTCTTCATGCATAATATGTGTCATTTTCATATAAAATGGCACTTTGATGTCCGGTCTTTTTGAGTGGCTATCAAAGGAAAAATATTTTTGTTTATTGACCTCTATTGGTTGCATATCATAGGGTATATCAATTTGAGTTAATACGGGACATTAATTAATAAATTGCTCTATAATATATTTTTTTGGAATATTAAAATAACCTCCATTACGTTACCATCCTAATGCTAAGTTGTGAATTTGAAACTCATACAGAAATGAAAATACGAAAAGTCTTGTTCCCAGTATTTTTTATTTTATTACCAATATTGGTCGAAAGTGGTGAACCATATTGTTTAAAATGAATTTTAGGGAACTTGGTGGAGATTTAAATTGTGCCCTTGAATAAATCATTACATGATTACATTACCAAGTATGGTGCAGAGCTAAAGGAGGATTCGGAAAAGAATAGGGGTAAAAGGAGTTCTACAAATAACAGATGTTGTCAGAGAATGTCGCAACTCGGTGCCCGACTCAACCGCTGGCATGCGCCTCTTTCCATAAAAATATGGTGAGTTTATTTTTAATACTCCATTACGTTATAGTTGTTGGTTTTATTCAAGTTCATTAAGTGATTCGTTCTCCAAATTATATCGAAATTTTGTCGTCATGTACCTAATTTTTCAATTTATTTACATCTGATAATTAATAAAAGTTAACTAATTATCAGTGTATAATCTACCGAAATCTCCATTACGTTACTTCCCCATTAAGTTATCCTGTCGGTAACGTAATGGAGTTAAATTTTCAATTACAAAATTTTAAAACTGTAATGTAATACATAATTAAATAAATATACAATCAGCGCCATCTTTATCCCCATCGACCCACTGGGCCCGGACCCGGAATCCACAGGGCCCCTTTTCTCTTGTGTTATACATTAAAATTTGACAAATCAACTACTCGTAAGTGTTATGAAACATTGTTGTGGTTATTAGTTGACTCAGAGCACAGTTACAAAAACATTTTTTTCAAGAAATTCTTACGCTCAGATTTCAAAAGTATCACTTACTTGAAAATAAGCCAACTATTATTTATGTCTGATGAAACTGTTTTCCCTGACTTCTTTAAAACCTATTTTTTTTTTAAATAAAAAATAAATTGGACCCAAAATCGAACAACTAATCCCCAGGCAGAGACCAATTAAGTTAAATAAAAATCTTTCATGGTATATTTTTTCCGAGCCGTTCCTGTTTTTTTCATTATTATAAATATTTTATAAATTTTGAAGTTTCTTAGGATTAAATAAATTTCATTTTGTTGGCAAGCCGGCGAGGTGACGTTAGAACAATCTATATTTTCTAGTACGAGGTTTCTAAGAACAATCTAAGTTAAAATATGAGGTTAAAGTAAAAACAATTCCATTTAATCTGCTCTGAAATATAGTTTTATGGACAAAGTAATTAAAACGCAACTAAAAACTTTAATTAATTTTGTTAGATTACAAAATATTTATTTAAATTTACACCTAAATACAAATAAATAACATAACAATAAATAAATACAATCATCGGATGTGCTATCTGATCGATATGAAGCTGGTTTGTGAAGAAACTACCCCTACGCAACACCACAATGACAGTGTTTTGTAAGAAGGTCTCATGATTCTCTTTTTTTCCTGACGTCTCTTATAATTTTTGAGAATCATTCGAGAAGCAATCGTAGAAACTGGAGAAAAATAATTATCACAGAAATTTAATTTTGGGAATATTAATCAATATTATACAAAAAAATCCAGTATAGCTGTTTTTATGTTATAGCACTGTTAAATAACATTTTATTTCAATAAAAATATATGCATTGAATATAATCCTATTCACTACCGTAATAAGGACAATTAAAACAGCTGAAATAGATAAAATGGAAGTTAAACCCCAAATGTATCCCACAAAAGACAATTATTAGGGTATTTACTTAACAAATAGTAAAGGCTTTTCGAATTCTCGGTCAATATTCCAAGATACATCTTCAGGACTAGAAACTTTTATAGCAAAATGATATTTTTAATAAAAAAGATTGAATGTTGGCGGTATAATGCATGTATCTATCATTGATAACAATAATATTGTACCATTATACCAAAAAACCTATATGGGAAGAGGAACAGCAAAAATTGTTTTTTTTTTAATATTAAATTTTAATATTTGTTTTGGATTTAATACGTGCATATAACTGTTACTAGTTGACTCTAATGAGAGAACTTAAATGCATTTTTTAAGAATATCTAAGAACATGAGTTTTTTTTAATAATAATTTTTCAAAATTGTTTAAAAATATTTTTCTTTTAAAAGATCTATTTTACGTAATAATTTTTCCTACCTTTTTAGCATACGAAATTTGCCTTATAATTTTTTTAGTATCAAATATTAAAAACCGAAACGAAGTTAAACAATTGATCTGAAGTCAAGGATTTATCAGAAATACCAATATCGTAGCTTATCTTCTATATGTTTATTTATTTATTTTTGGCATAAAGAAACTATCTCGCCCAAAAGTTTCAATTACCTAAAGTTGTGCAGAAGATGTGATGGACGTTGGAAGATTTATACTTTTGCGTCTAGGGGCTTGGGAAAACTTTCCGCTTCCGCCCTTCAACCGCCTTGAAATTTAATATGTCACCCGAAAGTAATTTTTATTTTTGTTAACTTATTTTTTTAAATTAATGTAACAATATATATATTTATTCATTTATATATATATTTATATTATAACTCACACTATTTGGCATTTTTAAGAAATTTGCCATCATGGGCTGACAAATCCCTTAACACTCCCTTCATAAATTTGGATATAAATTTGTTGTTTATGTATCAATACATTGAAATGTATCAATTTGACATATTTTCAGTTAACAGAGTAAACATTTCTTTTTTCAAAATTAATAATATAAAATTTATGAAATGGACAAAATTGACTTCAGGGCTTTGGTTGGACTAGTTAAGAGATGAACAAACTAAAAGTCCTGAGATCTAGGAGGAAAGGCAAAGAGGGGAGGGGAGAGAAGGTCATGTTTTTTTTTCGATTTTTCGTTTATATCTTGAAAACGGTCGATCTTAACATTAAAAATTCTGTCTAAAAATTGAAGAGCCTTAAAATTCCTACAAGAATGTTCTTATAATTTTGTTTTCGTATCTGTTATCGTTTAAGAAATATGCAACTCTTCAAAGTAACAAACGGTAGATACGATAAAAGTAAAAATATTGTCCAATACAGTATTGAGTCAAAAATGATTTTGGAATAAATTTACATAGTAGTATTTTACGATCAAAAGAATATTCAATTTCTACGCAGAAAAAAAATTAAATTTTTTAGCACTTTTTTATTTATTGGAATTTACAACTGTATTAACTAAAATATACAACCAGTAAATGAGAACTACGATATAATGACGCGAAACAGACTTGCATAGAATCTACCCACTTGTAGCACACTAACAGTAATTATATATTAGAAGATCCCGAGACCATTGAATAGGAAGCAATGCTAGAAACTAGTGGGTTTGAGTGGGAATGGAGTTTTTTATGAAAGGATAGGTACCTGGTCAGGCCAAACCGGTAACCCTCAAGTCCAAATGGGCCTTAATATGCTCTGGTTAATGAGCCTTTTTTGATTAATTGGAAACTTGGAGCGTTTGTATAGTAAGTCTTGAAGTAGCAGAAAACGGCGAGCAGTTAATTTAAAAAATGTCTTCAGTTCGAAAGATGAAGCTCTCGGAAATTATATTTTGTTGGATGAAACAAGCTTAGCTGATTATTTAAAGTCGGGATTAGCCCCAAAAAACAATCTCGATGGATTATATCATACGAATCATTTGAATAAACTTCAACGTTCAGTTTTCCTCATCCAACATTCAATTCAATTCTGCTCGATTCAAAACTTTTAACATAGCAAGAATAGATTTCCTAAGTTTTTCAATAACGTGAGTCTAAAAGGATTTGAAGTATAAGGCAACTATAGAATTAGACGACCTTTCCTAGAATCTAAAATAATAAAGGGAAGATTCCGCATTTGATAACAAAATCTTAACTCATTCATTGTCTTCGGTAATTCATAACAACTTCCTACTATTATCGGCTAAATATAAAATTTTATTATTTTATAATATTCCGAATGTTTCTTAATTTTTTTCCTTTCAGGGCTGCAATGGCGATGTAAAAATCTCATTGTCTATTTAATTTGAACCCCTAAATAGACACTGACATACTCATATTAAAAACGTAAGGCTTACTCAAACACGACTCAACGATTTACTTTGATATATTATGTGGTATTTTGATAAAAATACTTGAAGGGGAATCTTAAATTTTTGTCGAGGCATACAAAATAATTTCCATTTTTTTTTCTTGAAATGTTCACTGGCTATTGTGTAAATTACGATTGAAGAACATTTGTTAACAACTACACATTCAGAGAATTGTAATTGCAATCAGAATATAATCTGCTAACTATGTCCTTCAACCATTTATTCCTACCTTTTTCTAAATATAGACCTTATAAATCAGTGATAACTATTGTTCTGGAAATGACTGCAAATCAGATAGGGTGAGAACATTTACCTGAAACATTTTTGATAATTTTTTTTTAATCCTAGCTTAAGTATAATGAATTAGAATCAGTTCACATGCGACGTGGCCTGTCTCTAAGGCAAATTATACACACGGTGGATTTTTCCAACGTTCCAACAGTAAACCAGATAAACTCACTGAGCTTACATATTAGGCGGGGGGGGAAATATATCGGTAAAATTTCCATCGGCGTTGGCTATGCGGACGTCCGGGGCCAGTGGCTTTGACGGAACTTCTACTGTCAGGCCAGTTAGACACACTCTAATTTTTCCATTAGTTAGACACACGAGGAATTTTCCGTCAACTACAATTTACATTAGTGAAACTCTTGATGAAACTATTGATTGTTCAGTGTAGTTTCAAATGAACAGAGAGCAGCTTCTAGCGTTATTGGTATTCCGCCGTTGTATGAAAAGGAGAAGAAAAAAATAGATTAATTAGGGTCCGTCCAATCAATGAAAGAAGTGATGAGTTTGGAGCTTTCTATACGTTGTCTGAAGAGCGGAGGCGGGATGAAATGAAATCCTTCAATTATTTTAGAATGCCGACGACTTCCTTTGGCGAAATGCGTGGCCGGTTGAAAGATGCCATCCTGCGCAAAAATATCAAAATGAGGAATTGTATTCAATTAGTAGAAATTCTGGCAATACTACAAAGATAAGTGAAAATAACCTTCAAATTTATAATTTTAAAATTTAAACAACATATAGTAGAGTGATGAAAGTTAAGTACTAAAGAAAAATAAAGAGTTTACCTATCAATTTAATTTATTTCACTTGTAAATGCGTAAATTTTGTCTACCTGTTCAAATATTTTCAAATTAAATCCTTTTTATTCGAGAAGCGAATAACAATAACGCTAGAAGGAATAAATAATTTGAATAACAATGCTGAAACACATTACATATACCATTTACTCGTATGGTGACAATGGAAATTTTCCATCCTGTGTGTAAGACAAAAGCAACGGAAACTTTTCTGTCGTTTGTGTGAGGCTCAAAATTTCTTTGGCAAAAAATCCATCGCCTGGATTCCCTTTCCAACATATTTTTTATATGTAACATGAAGTAATAGTTACAGGAATTGAAATATTTTGTCACTGTGACAATGATCTGCTGTATCAACCAATTTCTTTACAAGAAATCCAAAGATTAATATAATATAAACATATTTTTATCATAGATCTCTCAATTTTGAGTATACTTTGTCTCTGGCTTATAAGTACAATGTCTGAAAATTCATATAGTCATGCCTCTGACGCCGATTTTGATCCTGTGTGTCTTATCCAAAGTTTTAATTTTTTTTCTTTCCAATATCATTGGTAACCAAAATCAAAACTTTTTTTTTTCAATTTAATCCAAATTTGTCTCACTACATTCGTTAATTTGAAATATTTGCATTTATATCAGTAGCTAAGTATTGTTGAAGCATTTTCAAATTCAAGTTAATCTCATCCTAGCTCGTTACATCCCTCTCTTGTTTTCCACGCTGGGCAGTTGGCTTAACTAACTTACTCAATCAACTTAATTGCCTAGTTACTATTGTTTAATGATACAACGTTTGATCCTCGAGAACATTAAATGATCCAGAACTGTGCTATCAGAGCTTACGTGTTTTTTTTTTAATTAAGTATCACTGTGTGCTTTTATCAATTTTATTATTTTATTTTATTCTTTTTAAATATATTTCAGTTTAAGGAAAAGTTTAAATATTTTTTTTTTTACTTATGAAAATCATGATGTGGAAATATATTCAATTTGGTGTCATTAGTGGGGTTTGGTGTCATTGGTGTCATTTGTGAAGTGATTGGGAAATATTCGGTTTCAACAAGGGATGATCAGGTTTAATATATATTTACATATATAATATACTATATTTTAATAAATTCATTAGGTTTCCTAGACGAGGTGCTATGTATGGGCTCCTATGAATTAGACTTGTTGATGTTTTGAAGTTAGCATTGGCATTTGCTTCAAATTTTGTTAGTGTCATCACTTATATTTTACTATACCGGTTAAGATTTTTATGTTAATATTGGTGTAGCTATATCGCAACAAAAGCTCACGGGATAATATAGTCGGAAAAACAGTCACATAAACTTCAATCTTCCCCCATATAAATTAATTACTATTATTCATTACAAGATTTGTTTGTCTAAAAACCAAGTCACCGAGTAACAGAATATAGCAGAATAATGTTGGGACCCATTTATTTATTTATGTATATATAAATATATAATATATATATATATATATATATATATATATATATATATATATATATATATATATATATATATATTATTATTATTATTATTATTAATACAGGCTATTTTAGTCAGCTCATAATAGTTTCCGTCAGTAATAGACCGTTATTAATATAAAATAATGTTTAATATATTACAATGTATATAAAAGTTTATATGCACATATATGTGAGAATTAACCTACGTAGTATTCAATAAACTATTAATTTCATGAAGAATTTTCTTAGTTCTCAAATTAGGAATCATTGCTGGATGTTATGGATATATTGATGATATTTTAAGTACATGAAAAAAAACAAAAAAAAAAAACATTTCAACGAGAAATGTTCTTTATTTCTTGTTCATTACATATCATTCCATTTATTTTCTTTTATTCTATCATATGTCATGAATGTGAGTATTTATAAATATTATAATATCGTTGTATAATAAATGTGTTTTACTCATGTTTCCAATAATAAAATATAAATTAATATTAGTAGTTATTGAGCCGAATTAATCATGGTCATTGTAAATAAAATTACATACGTATGAAAATAATTAAAATATTTTGATGTTTATGTATCGGTGTATATATAATAAATGTGTATTATTATCAAGATAGTGTATATAATATATTTAACAAATGTAAATAATATATTCATAATGTTATATAAGTCAATATACTATATATATTTGTTATAACATGTGTTTCAGTGAACTTGTGTATACCCTATCAGAGTAAATGTTACTGAACCTTGTTATTCATAAGAGGGATTTCTTGTTGGAAATGTTAAGAATAAAATATAATATTAATAAATGTTATAAAGGTTTATTGATGAGTTGTTTTGTAAATATATTTCGTTGTTGATTAATTTTGTCAGATCTTACCTTTCGATGTTTCATGCATAATTAATTGAAATTTTTAATTTATTTTAAATAAAAACTTGCACTATATTTTATTGGTTCTTATTTAATCATTAAAATTCCCTCCATCCCTTTTTTTTTTTTATAACTTTTAATAGTTTTTTTTCACACTGGATAATTCTGTAATAAAAATTATTAATAGTTTACAAATTTTTTTTATCAGTATGTAAATATCATATATTTCTATTTATAATATTTTTTAAATTATTAGATTTTCAAATTTTTGCGGCAGACAGCGTAGCCAAAACAAAGCTTCGTTGCACCGAACGGCAATAGCTTTGGAAATGTTGTACGTAAAAATTATATAAGCCTTCAAAAAGAGATTTTGGATGAGGCTTTTCGGATTTGAAAAGCATTTCATTAGAACCGAGGATCCAATTGAAGGATTTTAGAAAAATATTGCTCACAGTAGTGAAAGGAATTCGGAATCTGCGGACGATCTCTGCTAACCAGAGAGGAATTGCTGAGATTAAATTTATTTCTTCATATAAAATCATTCCAGACGAAGAAAAATGAAATATTTTCTTCTCAGAGGATCTGTCAAGGGATTTATTTAACAAAAAATGTTTGTGAAACGCCCATTATTCCCACAATATTCGTTTTAGAACCTGTCCTGTTGTGAGCCTGTTCATGATGTGCAGGAACGTTTTATCACCAGGAAAACGCCATTTGACTGTTGCTTTGAGGGAGGAAGGGTTGTTAGAACGCCAAAATCTCCCAACGCTTAAAGATGTGAAAAAGCGATGTTGTAAAGTGTTTGAATAAATTTTTGATTTCTGGTTCGGTTGAAGTTAGACTTCGAAGTTGCAGAACACGAGAAAAAAATAATAATTTGAACGACACAGAAAACTTCTTCGTCATCAGGATATTTGCTTATTAACTTCTCTAGAAATTAGAAATTATTTAAACAAGTAATTATTATTTCCGGGAAGACTATTAATGACAAATGTTCGATTTTTTTAGTTATGTGTATTGAGGGTCATTTGAAAAATAAATGCAATTTTTCACAGGTCATAAATAATTTTTACAAGATACCACAACTTATCATAAATTATTAAGAACGAGTTACGGCAACATTGAATTATTGCGTTCTTGTTTAATTCTCCGAGCTAAAGAGGTTTTTCATGGCAAGGCTCAAAAATGAAAAAAAAAAAATCATCTTAAAAAATGTATTGTCTTTTATAAAAAGATTGATATATAGGATTGATTGATATATGTTATATTGATATATGATATATATGATATATGATATATTGATTGATATATGTTCCGGAAACGGAAATCGTCCAAAAATATATATTAAAAAGTAATATCGAGCTTGTGAGATCATTGTGGACTTCAGATTTTATTTAAATATTTTTATTTTAAGACCTTACTGTTTCGTAAGGATTTTCAATGTGATTTTCCTCATTTAATGTAACACTTAGGACCAGTAAACACTCCTAACAAATAGGGATTGCACTTTATAGGGATACGGCTTGTCATTTTGAGATTATTTAAGTTGAGTAAGAATACTAGGAAACGAAATAAAACTGAAAAATTTTGTTCAATAACTGTTTCGTACCCTGGCCATAACTGAAATAAAAGATGGGTAAACATTTGATATTTCGAAATTTTTTAAATGAAATTTCATGCCTATTTTAATTAATATTTAGTTGATATATAGAATATAAGTTAATGATATATATATATATATATATATATATATATATATATATATATATATATATATATATATATATATATATATCTGGATCTCCTACCTACTTATAAAGGATGATTAACATCGATTCAAGATGAGATAAAATCTAGCTATTTTGTAGCTTTTGTCTGCTTCATTTGAAACCTTTCGTGCTGAAATATATATAAATATTTTGAAGTACTTTCTGGTAAATACTTAGGTAAGTTTTTAACACTTTAAGTTGTTAACACATTTTACTTAATGTTACCATCGGTTTAATTTTTCAAGAATGATAATTCCAAAACATATTCGTATTACACATCCCAAGGAAAATTAAAGATGTTGGTATTTTTTTTTAATTCTTATTATTATTCATTTATTATTATTATTTTTTTTTAGATGAACCTCCATCATCACAATAAGAAATCCTCAAATATTAGGCTAATGCTGTAGGTTCATTAGTTTTTTGTTCCTTCTATATATATTTTAGTTACAAAAAGATAAGAATAATAATTATCGAAAAAAATATTGTATAAAAGAAAAATAAACATAATAATACACAAAATAATAAACTATGAAGAAAAAAAAAATTAAAGAAAAACAAAAAATCTTAAGACAAATTAACAAAACGAAATACAAATAACAAAAAATAAATAAAGTCCAAACAAAAATATTGAATTTTAAAATAAACTCGAAAATGTTGATGATTAAACTAAATTATTTAAACTAAATTATTGTTATTGATTAAACTAAATTTCGGGGTCGGAATGGTCCAACGCCTTGAAACTTAATATTAATTACGCACCCCTGCGTGGAGTACCAGGAGCCAGCGGACAGCAGAGAGAAGTTGGGTTCCTCTGTCGCAAATGCGGCAGAGAGTCTGAAACACCAGCCCATGTGCTGGGAAAATGCCCCAACAACTCCCTCCTCATAACACGCCGGCACCATAGGGTCAAGCATGAGTTAATAAGGCTCCTCAGAGAAAAGGACTTCGCCTGCTTTGACGAGGTCTATTGTATTGATACGGACGGATCCGCGAGGTATGCTGATATTGTCGCATTCCCTAGGACCGGAAAGACAGCATTGGTCCTGGATCCGACCGTAAGATTTGAGGGAAATGATCCTGATCAGGCAGGTGGAGTGGAAAGGGAAAAAAAAGACATATATGATAAATGTATCCCTTTCCTAAAAGAAAAATTCCGCGAGACCTTCGGAGAGAGAGAGTTCACCGTGAGAGGCCTCTGGTTTGGGTCTCGTGGAACAATACCGAATAGAACGGAGAGCTTTTTGGAAGACCTAGGTGCTAATGCTGGGGATATTGCGGTGTTGGCCGAAAACATTATTCTGGACTCCCTGGGGATTATCCACCATCACCTGCATGGTAGGTAGATGGGTCTATTTATCATTTGGGATTGTCTGTATATGTATATATATTTATTTATTTATTTATTCTCCTGTACTGTTGATCTATATGTGTGTGCGTTCGGTTGGTTAGTTTCATAAATTTTCAAATTGTCTAGAGTTTATATACTGGATTAAGAAGGGGTTGATTGTGAACTGGAAGGGAGAATTATGGAGAGGTGAGAAGGTAGTTGGATAGATGAAAATAAATAAGGGATAGAAAAATAAAAATAAAATGGTGTGTAATCAAATACAGACGAAAAGTCTATGAAATATGTGTATGAATGGAAGGAAAAAAAAAAGAAGAAATAAATGTAAAATTGTGTATATTTAGATATTTTATCCACTATGGATTGATAAGTATGCTGTGTATTATAGCAACCCAATGTAATTGGGCAGCATTGATTTTTAATAAATCATTTCTCTCTATTTTAAAATTAAATCAAAGTTAAAGCAAATGCAATAGTCTTACAAATAAACTAAATAATACAATTAAATAATTAACAAATTTAATAATTTTACAAATAAACTAAATAATACAGTTAAATAATTAACAAATTTAATAATTTTACAAATCAACTAAATTTTACAATTAAATAACATGAAAAATACAAAATACAAAAATAAGAGGTTCATTATATAGGTACATTCAAATAAAATATGCATGGACACCAATAATGTATTGTTTAAATAATCAATTATTTATTATTAATTATTTAATCAATTAGAGAAAAACAAAATAAAAAACTTCTGTAACCACACTAATAAAGGAGGGATAGAGATTTATTTTCTTATAGAATATTTATCAAATCAAACATCCATTCGTTGAAAAAACAATGGGACTGAAGCCTTTTGCAAATATGTATACTGTAGTCCTGGGCAATGGCTTCTCCACTCAAGTCCTCAGCTTCTTCGGCTTAATCAAACTCGCTTAGCCATTATTGGCTTCCATTGTCAGCGATGCATTTGTGAAAGATTTCCTTTTTTCTCCACAAAATAGGAACAAGAATGATATCAGAATTCTCCTGGCTAAGTATAAGTATTGGACATAAGTATATCTGTGTTTATATTTTATTTTAACTTTAAAATTAATGTTCGGTATTTTATCCATTTTCTTAAGTTGATATTATCTAATTTTATATGTATACTATATTGTAGTATGAAGATAAATGTTTATTTATTGCTCGTATTTGAAAATATAAACAGTCAATGCCTCAAGTTTAGAAGAACAAGGCCTTAAAACTAAGTTAGGGAAAGAGCAGTTCGTCATTTTTTAAAATCCTCTTATCTGGACTCAAGAGACCTTAAAATTATTAAATCAAGTTAAATATCGAAAAAATAATTTATTAGCATACTTTTTCAACTTCCCGAGCTGTGGAAATATTTTTAAAAAATGTTAATGGACCATACAACAAGTAAATGTGAAGTAAAAGTACAAGACGTAATATTTGTATGTTATCTAACTACCCATTGGTTGAACTTCAATGATTATTTCTTGTTAGAAGTCCTGTGACCATCTTCTTTTCTGACGTCTTGGAGGGTTAGCGGGAATATTTGGGGATGAAAGGTTACGAGGAAGTGGGTTTTTGTGGGCAAGGAGTTTGGAATTGAAGGAAGTATTTCTATTCCGCGCTAAATCCGCAATTAATGGGATATTGAGGTATTTTAGGATAATTTTATTTATAACAAAATAAGGTAATTTAAATGAATAGGCACACAATCTATTATAGCTGCCACACGCAATTGCAAATATGGAACTGGATTTATATTAGAGAGTAGGTTCAGACAGCTGGGTATTGAATTTAAGGCGATCAGCCCAAGAATATGCTTTATAAGACTTAGAGCAAAGTTTAGGAACTATTCCATTTTCACTGTTCCCGCTCCAACAGAGAAAATGGACGCACCTCCGCAGGAGCAGAAAAGGCTCTCATTTATGACCAGCTAGAAAGGTCAATGAATTAATGCCTGAGACATGATATTAAAGCCGTTGCTGGAGATCTTAATGCCAAAATTGAAAAAGAAGGATTTCATCAACCAACGATCGGCCTGCATAGTCACCATGAAGCCAGTAATGACAATGGGCTAGGATTGATAGGTTTTGCAACGGTTCTAGACATGATAGGTGAACACAGGTGAACACTGGAAACGATATTGTTGCCGAATTAAAGATTCGAATCATTGCCACAAACAGATGATTTTTTGGCTTAAGGCTTCAGCTGAGAAGCAACCTTACCACAGGAGCCACAAAGTTGATCCTTTATGAGGTATTAATTCGCCCTGTCCTTATATATGAGTCTGAAGCTTGGACGATGACCAAGGCCGACATTTGGTTACATTTAAAAGGCGGATCCTTCGTTGCATCTATGGGAGGATCAAAGTCGAGAACGAGTGGCGAAGGCGTACCGACCAGGAATTAAACGACCAGGCCAATGAGCCAGGTGTGGCCAGAGTCATCAGCCTGGCTGCGATGCACTGGTCATGTGGCCAGGATGGATGACTCATTGATCCCGAAAAAGAATCATACCGAGATGCTGCATGGAACAAGACGACAGGGGCGGCCAAAACTAAGATGGCCGGATAGTGTGGCGCATGATGCAAGATGTCTGCTTGGAACTCAGAACTGGAAAGCGACTGCACAAGATCGTGACATGAAGGATTTTGAATTGTAAGGATCGGATGCAGGAGGAATCCGATGGTTCAATTCCCTATGTCCAAATAGACCTCACAGTGATAATGTACATGAGCTTTTTGTATTAAACTGAAAGTTTAGAGCGTTTGTCAAGTCCATATTGTAGTAATCGGAATATACTAGCAGTTTCTTATGGTTTCAATCTTGTATCTCCGGTATGAGGATTCCCAGTAAGACACTTATGATAGTGCCCTGGATAGCGTGTCTATTCAACAGGGAAGTGGAATATTATTAAAGGATGCAGGTAAAATTATATATTACATTACAAAAGGTAAAAGTGATTTTTAAGGGATACATTTTAACTCTCCAGTTTTGACACTATCCATCAACGGATGTGGTGTATGGTGACTGATGGGTTGAAATAAAAATAAATCCAAAAGCTTATTTCAATACATCATGAATCGCTTACACCCACAAAAAATATGTATAGTTTTTAAATAATTACCACTGGAGTATACTTTAGCATCTAAAGACTGTAGGTAGGTCAATGAATTTAAAATGGTTCATGAAGTATATAATTTATAAACTTAACTTAAATTATGGTATATATGCGTTACATACTCCATAATTTCATTATTTATCAATGCACTGAGTTCATAGATCAGAAAGTAGTAAAATATTATTGAGTTTCAGAACAGTTATTAGTATTGTGAGTAGAAAAAAAAAATGGCTTGTTTAGAAAACATTGAAGGACCAAGGTTAAGCACCAATCTAGAAACAGAGAAAGATTGGTATCTAAAGTAAGAAAGATAGGTAAGAAATTTACTATGCATACCAAAGCCTTCGGGCTACCTCGGAGAGGATTTAAGAAGATTGGATTTTAAATATCTCTTCAAAACTTCAACAGCTGAACTTGGCTCCAGAAGGGATTTTAATTTTAAAAGGATTTATACTATTAGGTTTATTTTTAAAATATCCGTTTGCTTTCATAGTTGTTTTTTGGAACTTGTTTTTTGGAAACAACACCTTTGTAAAATTTGTTCAAAAATTATGCTAGAAAAAAACAAAAACAAATGTTTTTCGATACCTAAAATTTACATATTTAATATCTGAAGAAAACTGATATTACTCAGAAATATTAGTTGATATTAAAAATAGCTAGAGACAATTTTTAAATCTCTGGTCAATGTGATTCGTAGATTTGGGAATGTAGACAGAACCCTGATAGAATCTCTGTCAAAATAGAAAAACTGTCAATCTAACTTATATAGTTCTATTATCGGAGAGAAATATGTTTGCAAAAAATTAGCTTGCAGGAGCTGAATAATATAAGCATAGATATAGGTGACCTCAAAAGTTTTTCTTTCTAAAAAGGGAAGTACTGATACAAGTATAGTTGGGGGGTCTAGTCTGGCAAGTGGGCCTTTTGGTCCTTTTCGCCAAATCCTGACGGCTACCATTAGATCGCCGCTCGGTAATCACCTGTATGGGAGTTCCAAGATTCATTTCTCGGGACCGGCGTGAAAAAAATATTAATTGACCCAGGTGGGAATCAAACCAATGAAATTCTTAATCGAGCACTCTAGGACCCTCGCTCCAAGATGCTCGGCCATCACGTCCTCTAAATAAGGAAGTAAAAAATCCCAATAAAATTTAAAATTAATAACTAGAAATAAATTATCTAAAAATATAAACTACCTGAGTATTGCGTTTGAACGACTTCTAAGTCGTTTCGAAGACTGCCATTCAATAAATAATTAAGGCAGTGCAATTGGAAGCATGTAGGCTATATAATTTATTGTATGCCTTATGGTTTTAATTTATAAAACCATTATACATCCAGGACCGGCTCGTACACTCAGGAAGATATGCAGCCGCTTATGGTGGAATAATCTTTAACCTTAATTTTTCCTTGTCACTAATCATGCAAGATTTATTTAATTTAACGCTTGAACGAATAGTAACAATGGGATGATGTGGCGACAATGGAAGGGGTGACCTTAGGTTGGTTTAGTGTTGGAGAATGGGGGAGTGACAGGAAAGATTATGGGTGCAAAATTTTTTTTCGTCTAGGGCCTCATAAAAATCTCCGCTGCCTCTCTATACATCTGACTCTATTATATGGAGCATAATTGTTTTCCCGCATTGCAAAGTAAACAGAGAACCGTTTACAAACAATATGTATATATTATATTAAATTTCTTCGGTACGGAATGGTATAGCTGGGTTATTAAAGTTGTTTTAATGCAAAAATAATATACTAAAAAAAAAGCATGTGGAAGTACATAAAGATGCGTTCACACGTTTGGCAACAATAGCTAGAGCCCACAAGCACAAGCTCGTTAATGAGGCATTTGGATTGGCTTGCGCAGTATTTGGAGTATTTTGATTGGTAGACAGGCGTTTATACACACTTGGGGTAGCCATTGTTTTGAAATCGTGTAAACGCAACCTAATATAGTACCACACGAGTTTTGTGTCATTTTATTGTTTTTGGATTGAAAAGTTTGTAATAACCCTACTTAAGGGGGTTCTTACAGCCAGAGGGAGATATACTCTAGCCAGGAGTACATAGGAAGAGACATCTGAGCTAGTTTAGCCATATGGATCCTATGTGCAAGATACAGAGAGGAAGACCCGGAATCTTCAATATCAGATGCATAGAAGGAATAAAAACATATTTAATAGTTGGTTATTTTTCGAGAGCTGATGCAAATGTTCCAATGATTTCGCTTAAATGAATAACTGACGGTTTGGGATTACATAACATATGGTAATACTACTGGTTTGCTTATGGTACATATGGAGCTTAAACATAGAACAAAACAGAAAACATGTTGCTCTAATACAATTCTATCCTAAATTTAACTATATTTCTAACTTAGCATTTGCAATGTAATTAAACTAAAAAGTGTTGAAGATATGATGAAGTTTGCTTTTATTTATGTTGTAACAGTTTGTCTATGTCCATCTAAATCATTCTGCGATGCCTTATTTTATGAAGATCCGGGAGCAACCTTATATAATATTCTTGAAAATTCTCCAGGTATGTAGTTAGTTAAATTTTTGAGCATTCCTTCCATCATTGCATAGTTTAGTAGTTGTAACTAATTCTTATTAATTACTGAATATAATCTCTTATATTCAGTAATTGATTGTTGAAGAAACCCTGCAAAAATGGAAATGTCATTCAGATGTCACGGAAATCAGTGATAATTATAGAAAATAAAAGACAATTATAAGCACTCCCGTAAAATGTTTGTCGGTCATTTTTTCGAAAATGACAAATGACGAATCTTCACTTCGTCAGAAAAATATTGCACCTTTCTGTTGGCTGTTACAATCTTATTTTAGTTTAAACCGTCTTCCGTGTACTTAGAATCAATCTCCCTGTTTGCAGTATCCATCCACCTCCAAACAGCTTCTATTCGAGTTGAAACTACATTTCAAAACATTGAAAAATGGAGGTTGTAGTTTTTATGACTGAATGGTCATAGATGCATCACCGGAAATTATAAGGCATATTTAAAGACCAGGTCGGCGGTATAAGGAGGTCAGCAGGTTACAGTATATGATCCCAAATATCTTGGATAAATAAAACCAGATTGCTGTTGAGTATTTCGCACTAGCATGAGATACCAAACGAAATAAATCGGCCGAATGAATCAGATAAATAAAAAGGTCGATAGCAATGGAATTTAAAGATGTATCATAGAAAAAAAGGGTATTGCATACCCGTCTCAGAAGAGGCCATACTTGCCCATAGACACCTTATGAATAAAACTAATATTTCAAAAAGCTGTTTCTGCGTACTGACTTAGCAGTGATGTATATACTCATAGAGTGTGGAGCTCATGAACCAAAATGAAACACCACTATGCAAGAGATGTTAACAGAAGTATCCAAAATAGTTGCAAATCTCATGAATTTTTTAATGACTAAAACAATTATTGTAAAATATAAGAGAAGAGTAAAAATAGAATTTTATATAGTAATTGTGGCTTTAAATACTAATTACATTTGTAATTTATCTATATGACATCCAGCCTCAGCCTTTGTAACTAAGTAATTCATGCGTAAATTACCCTATTGGTCGAAACAGCTCAAATAAATAAATAAATTTAAAGATTTATTTAGATTTAAACAAACAAGGAAGTTATTATTTAAAAAATATTAAAATACCTAGGCTTCTTCTTCTTAAAAGTTTATAACCTCAGGAACTCAAGAATGGGATTTGGTTTGGATTATTGATTTTCATACTTTTCTTTGAGATCAAACCCCCTTTTATTTTCCTTCCAGTTCCACTGGCATTCCGATATTTGGACTGTTTTCCTACTTGGGTGGTTTTAGTGTTAGCAGGGACCCATGTTTGAAAACATTCGTATTAATATTTGCTATTATTTTGAATCCAGTTTTTATAATTTGGTGGTACTGAGCAGTGGTCAGTCTTACTTTGTATTAATATTTTTAGAATTAGGAAGCACAATCCTCTGGTCATAATCACGTGATTTTTTAATATTTTTCTATAAATCATTCATTAAATATAATGACCAAAAACTGTTTTTGTTTTTTTAATATTTTGTGATGATCTTTTTTTTTTTTACTTTAATAATACATAATATTAAAAATTAACTCATCACTTACTTAATTTTAAGTTTACAAAGTACACCTCGTTTATCATGTTATTTACCGTGAATTAGGAGATCATTCAGATATTGGAATTTTACAAAATATCTCAACAAAATGAAAATTTATGTTTCAGACCCCGAAGTTCAGAAAGTTAATACGGTTCAAGAAATTGCAGTTTCAAGCAGCGCTCCCAGATTAATTCCCTGTTATGATTTTTGGACAAGATGTTGTGGACCCCCATATCGTTGTTGTATTAATGGTTATTTTTGTTGCCTAAATGAGGATAGAAGGTATTCATCAAATATTCAAAGTTATTAATTATTTCAACTCATTAAGTAATCTTACACTTTCTTTCAGCAATAAGATGATTCCATCGGTGACGTGCTGATAGAGAAAAAAAAATTAATTTAATAGAATAAGGTGGAAGAACGAGGAAAATTTTTGTAGAAATGTTCATTTAGATCAAAACTCTTTTACATTTTTCATTATAAAGCTGTATGTATATGAATATAAATTTTAACTGCTGTAGGAATAGAAAAGTTATTTTAATTTATTACTCACTATAAGTTTATTTTCCTTCCAAAGCCCACAGAAACAGCTCTTTATACAGGTAAGTGCGACTCTCATTGAATTTTAAATATGTTTAAAGTTGCTTTTTTGTTTTTTGTACTTTATTAATTTTTAATTTATGAATAATTAATATTGCATAATGTATTATAAGGCACAGAAAAAAAAAAGAACTGGAAATAAATACGTCTCTAACAAGAAAGCTTGAAGGAATATGGAAAAAAATCTTCTTTTTACAGCCCCCGCTTAATGCAACATGAAGAACCTGTTCTATCTTTCAAGCTGAAAAGGAACCTGCACACCTGCAAGTAAACAAAAATAAAATAATACTTGTATCGTCAAAACAGTATATATCCCCCAACCAAGTTAAGACACTTTGATTTAAATCAGTGAGAGAAAATGGACCTAGAGATACTTCCAAAAAAGCTGATTTTTGATAAGCAAGCGAGCAGAAGTCGTACGGAGGTGACCTCATTTGAGGTAAATACCCGTTATTAAGCGGTTAATCCAGAGGTTGGATATTGTCCAATAGAAGCTCTTTGCAACGAAAACCGCCTACGGATATAAGCAAAGAAATATGGCCCTGTCACGCCGTGGAATATTGCTTTTAAATATAAGCAAATAAATAATAATAAAAAAAAAAAAAAAAAAAAACTCGGAAGTGTGCAAGAGCCTTTAATCCGATAAGGTATTGCTTTCCACTACATCTAAGAACATTTAACGGATTATTGAGCGTCAATGAGAGGGCGGTCAGCCAGGTAGAGTTAATGCGGGGATGAGGTGGCGGGTTATTAGAGCTGGGATACCGATTCGGAAAACCTTTATCGATATAATGCCCACTATCGATAATTAAAAAGGTATCGAAGTAGAGATATCGCATTCCGGCGGGACGATTAAAGCGATTCGTTGTAGATAAAGGCGAGAATTTTTGGTCTCAAATTGTGCTTGTGGGAGTTTTTATGTGTGAACAACCTGATCAAATTTTAATGGTATATTTCAAAAATATAATGGTTGACCAGATAAGTTCAACAAATATATATGGGATATTAAATCTAAAATAAACCTAAAAAATATATAATATTAAAAAAAACAACAGAATTACAAAAAAAGAGGAACATCAAAATTTCTTAACAATATAAATATTTCGAAAAAATGGTCGTCATTTACACACACAGATATATATATATATATATATATATATATATATATATATATATATATATATATATATATATATATATATATTATATGTATATAGTAAGTAGTTTACTAGTTTGTATTACTTGGTTTGAACAGATCATGTATGTTCTGTGTTTATATATATATATATATATATATATATATATATATATATATATATATATACACATATATCTATCCATCTATCTATCTTTATATATATACATATATGATCTGTTCAAACCAAGTAATACAAACTAGTAAACTTATTACGCCAACATTAACTCTGAGGCTCAAATTATTTGTTTATAAGAACTTCCTCCGTTCTCGCCCCTCTTACCGTGTACTAATATTAGCACATTTAAGATTTTTAACTATTGAACGGTTACACCTGTTTCATAATTAAATTCTTTTCCAGGTTGTGCGCGATACCATTTATGGGAAATGTATATCACCAAACTCGCACTTACCTACTGTTTAGGAATTCTTAAAGAGGAGTGTGAACAAGTTCTTTGACTCAGTTCTTTACTGATCGAACGTCAACAGGACCTGACTTTTTTTTAATTGTCCATCCGGCAGTACGTTAGGACTTCTAAGGATTGGTAGGACTGTTTCTACTTAATAATTATTATTGAGAATTTCCGGATGATATGATTAAAATAACAACGACCAAAAATAAACATCGATTTGATGCTCGAAATAGAGTTAAGAGAATTTACACAAAATATAAAATTAAATATAATGAGAAAAAATTAACATTTTTTAACTTCTTTTTTTTGCACTAGCTTCAGATTTCATGAAGAATCTTATGGTGGTATTGTCCTTCCTGCCTGAACAGCAAACAAGCCTCTTTAAGATGGTAAGACATTGAGTACGCCATGCACCGACAAAACTTTCTACGTTTTACCGTTAACAAAACACTTTTGAATAGTGCAGCGCCCCCATCATTCCCTCAATTTGGCAGAATACAGTGGTCAATCAGGACTATACACTATTTAGCTTTAAGAGTATCTAATGTTATGACTGCCAGGACATGTAATCATCTTTAAACCAAATAATGAAAAAGTTTTATCAAAATAATCTTCAAGTTTTACCATACGGTATAGACAAAGGAAGAGATCGAGGAATCAATCCTTTACTAATCAAGAAACCACAAAGGGATTAGAGGGTGAGTTTAAATATAAAATTAATGAATACTGGACAAGGCCATACTGAAACCGGACGGCTAGAATAGCCTCTAGTAGGTAGCCATTAATACTTGAGTGCAAGGTGTTAGCATTCAACAATCATAGACTTTTAATTGTTGTTGTGTTTTTTGGTATTATTGGTGAGATTGAAGCGCTCTACCACAACAAACACCGCGCTATAATTTTTATCAATTACAATAACGTAATAATATAATAATATAACATAGTACAATGAAACAAGGGGACAAAGAACAGAAGGATTTTGTCAAATAGGAAAGTAAACTGGACCAGTTTATGGGAAAAAAACTCTGAAAAGTTGGCCGTTTAAGGCAGTAAATATGCAAAGTAGCCAGCCCCCACTACTATAATAATTCTCAACTTCCTGGGCACCCTTATTAAATATCGTGGTCGGCCGTGGTAGGTCTCTGACGATATATTACCAACCCTAACCTTTTATCTTCACTGGGTGGCATTCTGCTTTAGGCCTCATGGATGGTACATTACTTCATATATGTTACCTGCTTTATAAAAGCTATTAATGATTAGGTAATACAAATAATTAACAAATAATTGGGCCAACAAAAAAAATGAGAGTACATAATGAACGAAAATCTAAATAAAAATCCCAGAATGACATCAAGTCTAAGAATTGGATGCGGACAGTTATCCTTACACGAGTCAGACGTAGATGAGCGAGACGCTCCTAAATTAATTGATAGAGCTCTTTTTACTCTTTTATCAGCGATGAATCAGGAACTTCACATCACTTTCCTTCGATATTCAATGAAAAAGGTAGTTCTTTATAGCGATTCAAGAAGCCCATGTCATCACATTCTTTCTACTGAGCGAAGTAGCCTGACCTCCACCAGCCCCTTTTTCATCATTTCATCAATTTTTTCTTTTTACTTTTACTGCTTCAAAGCACCTAGCTCTTTTTCATGTATCAATGAATCATGGAAAGAACTGGTGGGAGAATCTTTATCTTATTTACATAATTTAAGAACTAAATTTAAATAATCACTAAATATTATTTATAGATACAAATTATTCTATTAGGTACGGAATTGGTTACTACAGTAATTTATATGAAGATGGTCAGGATGATAGTTAAAATTAAGCGAAAAATAGTATGAACGAGTTTAATGGAAGCCAACATTAGGTTCACTTCGGAGGCCTTGTCCAGTTCAATTAAAAAAAGAACCAGAGCCTCTTGGACCAATGAGGGATAAATAAATACGAGAGTGTTGCAAGTGACGTTTCTTCTCTTCCCGGATCATTTTTATCAGTACTAAAGAAGTTTTCCCGAGTGGGACGATACGACCCAACATTTTTATACTAGTGTTTGTTTACTTTTCACCACCATCCGTCTTCTCAAAAATTAGGCTAAAATATATTATGAAAATCGCAATCGCTGTTCAGATGATGTAATATATCTGGTATCTGTTCTGATAATATATCACTTATTAGAATGATTTTAAAATTCCGGGGCAAACAGCTGAACCTAAATCACCAGTAATGGCTAAATAAATACAATAACTGCTATCCGTGAAAGTTAAACATACCCGAGGGCAGAGTGCATTTATCTGCACTACACTGTCGGAAGAGTATTCGATAAAAAAGTTCTGACAATTAAGACCATAAGTCTCCTCGATGGTAAATTTGTAAATGGCGAATTATACATAAAGTCCTGGTAAATACCAAAGTAACAAGAGATTATTTCTAATTTTATTCCTTTTTAGTTTATTTTTTCGTGTATAAATTATATACTGGTACTGGCAAGAGTGGGGAACAAAGTCCGGCAAGTGGGCCTAATGATCCTTTTTGCCAACCCCGGGGGTGGTCACCAATAGAGATGCTTATTAACCCTCCATGTCGAACCTTCTGGTTTTTCTGATAAAATTCAGAAGGGATGTCCATTAAATGGAGGGGAGCCTCTTCTTCTCTGATTCTAACAGATCCTAACAATCTGTATCTTAGCGACGCATATCTATTACATTCGGCTATGTAGTGCAGTCACTTATTTATTTGTATCAGGAGCCTACCCACAGGAGTGGCAAACAATATAAAAAGTTCAGAAAGGTATCAGGTTTCTGAAAGAAATACATCCACATTACATGCATGTATAAACATTAATAAAGTAATTTCTTTTTACAAACCGTCAAAGTGATTTACTCTCCTCCTTTAGAGATAACATTTATCCAATAACATCAGAAGTTTTGTGCTGTTGATTGTTGGCCACCAGTGGTATTAAAAGGCTCGAAAGGGCTGGAATGGAAAGAGGAGAAGTATAATTTCCAATTGGTGGGTGCAAAGTTCAGTGGAAGCATAATTATAGATAATCTGTTATTCTCCGTTATTCTTCGTTATTCTGTTATCTCCGTTATTCTCGGAATCGACCCTGTGGGATCGGGAGACCCTTCTGGGGACCACCCAGCCTCTATAAAATGGGTATCCTTAATTGGGGAAAAACCTGGCGGTCGAGCGTGATCTCGGCCAAATCACCTCCTTGCACAACCGTTGGCCTAGAGACAGTACGGTCCTTAACAAGTACTGAACCCAAGACCCTTCATGGGTTGTAGTGGTACAGGTTATTCTCCGTTGAACAGCTTGTCTCAAACTTTTATTGCTTGATTGCATCTTCTCGTAGTAAAAAAGTAAATATGATCTCTAAGTTGTTCAAAATCAATCCGAGATTAAGAAGCAAATATCAGTTGTAGTTATTAATCTCTCCTTGGTCATAATTTCCGAAAATGTGACGGTGCGCAATTAAGCACCAGAGAATGAGGATACTTTGCTCCACTAAACGTAAAAATGTACTGGGTTGGAGAGGTGGACCACCTACGATATCAACCACCACAAAATTGGTTAGACCTGATTTGGATTTTTGAGCCATCTAAATTGTAATAAATATTGTTTGTGAATTTAAAAAAATATAAACATTACATAATTTGGATTTAATTTGTTCAAGATTTCCAATGAATAAAATTTCTGTTATAATATTGTAATTATTTTACTCTAGTTTAATTTCAAGGGAAAATATATGTTAAGTTTGAAAATAGAGACATTGCTAATTTTCATAGAATTACCAAAAAAAAATATTCTTATTCTTAAGAGTGCTCCATTTGAAAAAAATAAAAAAAAACAAATTTTAGCACATTGCAAACTAGGGGCAATTTTAAAATTTGAGAATTTTCTCATTCCTGTAAGTGCTGGAAAAACATAGATATCAAAATCTGACTCAAAGTAAAACCCTTCGATGGTAAGAAGAGATCAGAATTGTATTTAATGAATTTCTTAGTTTTAAGCCTGCAGAGTAGAATAAACATTTCGATAGAAGGACTTTGTCCATTTTTAGACTCTGCTTATCGGCAACATAGCATATGTGCTAAAATGTCAATGAACTTCTTCAAGAAATAATACTGTGAAGGGACTTCGTACATTCACTTAATAAGCATTTCTCATATCTTATAATAAATTCTCTCTCACTCTCTCTCTCTCTCTCTCTCTCTCTCTATATATATATATATATATATATATATATATATATATATATATATATATATGTGTATGTATGTATGTATATATACGAGTATATATACAATTTTTATTCTCCGAAAATCGAAGGCTAAAAAAATAAATTTAACATTAGATTGGCTGGAACCAGATTAACTAAATCGTAAAAATGAATATTTTTTCAAGTACAGTTTTTTTAAATTTCATATCTAGATCCTTGGGATTAAAGAAATATTTCTTTTATTCCGCATTAATTTAGATTTTCCGTTGCGCTCATAAATTGTTTCGAAAAGTCCAAGCCAGACAGTCTCCACTCACGTCAGCATCTTAAAAAACAAATGATTTGTCTGCGGCAATATGGGTCCTATGTAAATGTGCCCTTGTAAGCAGTGGCGGAAACATGCGACCCCTTCCCTTCTTGCCAGATCTATTGGCAAACGACCAGTGTCTAGTAAGCATATCTATTTCATTTCTCGTGCCTCAATTTTTTTCTTCGGCCCATTGTTAGTTACCGAAAAGAGTTTGTTTTTCATTAGAAAGGATTTCAGCACTACAGCAAGATCGTATGATGTTTTATTTAAGAACAACTTATGCTGAGGTTAGGACTGTATTATTTAGCCTTCAAATACATGTTGAATACTTTCATGTTTACTTATTTGTTTATACCAATGCTGCATTTTTGTTGTTTATTTCATTTGTACGTTCAATATACGTTTTAAATATTTAACTGATTTGTATGATTTTCTTCCAATAATAACAATCTAGCTAATAATAAATGATTAGCATTTTATTAATTTTAAATCCTTAATAATAATAAAAAAAAATATGTTTCTACAATTATATTTTTGAGAATATATGAGTTAATAAAAGCTATTTAAGAGTATGATGAAAATTTGTATTTTGGACGATATAGGCACCCGACTATTATTATTAAATCTAAGCATTGCGTTGCTAACACCGTGGCCTATGCTTCTCAAACTTTTTATTTATTTACTTTTCTCGTCTTTGTATAGTCTTTCTAGGTCTCTAGGGCTAACGCCCCTGGTCAGCCATAATCCAGGGATCTAGGCCGATTTTTCGAAACAACCAACCTACGTTGATACGAAGGATCTTCCAAACCGACCTTAAAGAGACTTGATATATATAAAGAAATACAGCACTTAACCCTATTTGTAAGCCAATGATTTCTCGTTACACGTTTAAGCGCGTGGGGTATGTAAGTTCCCCACAAAATAAAAATTATTTTTAACTCTCTTTTCTCCTAATTATGACAATTTATTTGCTTGCCAGGTATGAAAGAATACAAAGAAAGTGAAACTAACAACTAAAACTTATTTAAAATATTGCTATCAATTTAAAATTTACATGACGGTAGTTGACAATTGATATTCGACGTATCTTTTAATTATTTTTTCTTCAATCTCTTTCAGCCATTTTAGCCAGATTTTAGGATCAATACTACATATAATGCTAGTGTTTGATTAATAACATAGATAACGAAATAAATGTCGTACACGACATTAAAATATAGTTTGAACTAAAATAAATAAAACCATTAAATATTAAATGACTAATTACTCGATTAAATTTAATAAGGAAAATTTTGAAATTGATGTGAAAAATCAAAGTGATTTGAATGATATAGTTATTTATGTTTTTATATGAATATTATTCAATCACATCAATCAATTGTTAACCAAAAATTGCTTTTTGAAAAAAAAGAAAAAGAAGAAGCATTTATAAAATATTCATAAAAATAGTCAGTGTAGAAATCTGCGAAAGAAATACGATTTGCAGAATTGGGACGTAGTTAAGAGCGTGGGGTACAGCAATACCACGACTTTAGAATTCTTAGAAATAAAAGTAAGACGTGGGCGACTGACGGTAATGAGATGGAAATTGGCATTATCCAGTCCTAGATGAGATTATAGAAGGCAGCTAATAGGAATTTCAGATCCACAATATAAAAATAAGATGAGTTTACTGCGTTAAAGATGGCTGGGAGACACATGCACCCCACACGCCTATGTGAGGGTTAAATGTAGGTAAATGCAATAACACACGTAACATTACACATTTTCTGAATGTCGGACTAGCTATTGAGTAAAGGGTTATAGAAGTCTTGAACCCAGCAATACTTACACTATCCCCATACTAAATAAGTGTTTTTAGGCTCCCATGACTAATGTAGTCCCGAAATTCCAAGTAGATTAGAGGAGTTTTAAAATAAAATTAATCTTATGGCTGACCCAACATCATTTATTATGCTATTTATTTAAAGCTAAAATATCATGAAACATGACTACTGCATTGCGGATAACTAAAAAAAACGAAATTTAATCAAATTCTCCTATTTCACTCCATCCAACTTGATGTAAATTAATGGCCAGGTATCGGTCTTGTCATCCAGGATGAATGGATGGATGAAACGTCTCACCGGAGGTACAAATTATTGTAGTTTCTATGTAAGACCCACTAACCGTGATTAAGGGATGAAGTGGCTGAGCCGGATCAGGTGTGAGGTTAATTAACCTCGGGGAGCCAATAGAATCAGCTGATTTACATCCTCTTAGCCTGGCCCTTAGCAAATCTATCCCCTCGGGCCTCATCATCCATCTACTAAATCCCCTTCCCCTATCCCAGCTCATTAGCGTCCTGGCTTCTCATCCCACAGGACTTTAACAGGGCCTCCCTCTGGTTCTATCTCATATTAATATTTTCAAATTATTTCTTAAATGTATCAAAGTGTGAATAATCTCCCTATTCCCCTAATTATCTAAAATCACCATTATGCTATTCATAAAATAATTTGTAGTTACTATCATATCCTTTTGATCTAATTAGCTATGTTTTTGAAAATATAAATGGGCGATTCTCAGAAAAAGCTCAAAAATAGGCCTCCAAAAAAGTGAGTCGGTGAACATGTAAAAAAATCTGAAAATTATTCACGAGTGATCTCTACTATATTATAGATACTAATCAATGAGTTTTAGGACAGTTTAGAGCTGAAATGCAAACATTGGATCAGGAATTAAAAATTCCTAAATATTAAAAAAAAAGACGGAAATATATATTTTTTTTTTGTGATGTGCTAATGAGATTCGTGGGCTGTAAAGAAGAATGCACTTTCCAACCGTGTAATAAAAAATTATTCTAAACCTGAAACATCCTGCATGTTAGTAACTTTTTTATATTTGAATTTAGAGGAATTTAAAAAAAATAATTAGTTTTAACGCATTAACTAAATAAAGGATCACAAATAAGACACCGGAGATGTAATTTTCAATTGGTCGCTTCTTTGATAAAATCAGTAAAGTAATTAATTTTCGATCAGATTTTCATTACCATTATCTCTCTACCGCCTCAAAATAATATTTTGGAGGTTTTGAGAATGTTTATTAAGAAACGGTAATGATAATTTGAGCTTTGAGAGCCTACCAAAGGAAAACTAACAGAGCTATAACAAAAAACAAAATGCCGTTCTGATAGCATTTCTATAGAAAGGAAGAGTAATTAATTAAAGAAACTTCAAAGCAATTCTTTAGGACAAGCATTAAGGAGCAGTTAATGACAAGAATAACAATACTCAACGAAAATCCATCAATTTTTGTGACTGCTGTAGCTATGGTGAAAGTGGACTATAGTAGCAATAGCTCTTCTTTGGAGAGCTTCTACTTGTCATCTATAGTGTGGCGGTAATGATAACATACCCGGGACTTAGATTACCCTATAGTCAACAAAATTAAAAAAAAAAAAAAATATTTACAGTATTTTTGAACAGTATTTACCACCATATTTTGTTGATGAAGCTCTTTTTCGGGAAGCAGTGGAGTAATTACATTTAATTGTGTGTTAAACTAAAAAAAAAAAAAGTGTCAGAGATACGTGGTAGTGATGAGAATTGTTTTCGTTTTTGACATTGAAAGCGAAATGAACATATTGGATAAAAAAAAATAACTTTATACTCATCGCCTGAATATAATGTGGAAGGACACGATTTTTAACTCCTTTCTGGGAATCGCCCGTATATTAATATTAATAAATATGAAATTACTTATTAAACTATTTAATCATTATCTTAGACGTTTTACTTTTAATTACTATTATAAGTTTCTATAAGCTTAAGCACACAATTTTGGTTGCTATTAAATTTCATCTGATATTGTAATTCCTGGCCTGCGATTTAATTAATGATTCGGTTTGGCAATGGTTGGTATCTGAATTACAATCATTAATGGGCCTGATTTAATTCCAAATAATGCCTCAATAATTTTTCGAAGCATTTATTGTGATTTGGGATATATTTATTCACTTTCTAATATATTATTAATCCCTTGTTAACTAGTAATTAACTGCAGAGACACGTATTGAAGGCAAGGCCGGTTAGTAAGTAAAAAAAGTGATATTCCGGCAAATATGTAACGTATATTTTTAATAAAAAAAAAAAAAAAATGATATTCTAGGTAACGTTTAGATAAATTAATTGTTTATGGTTATATTTAAGATTACTTTAAAAATCACAATTTATTATTTTTGAAATTTTTTAAATGTTTTTTTATTTTACATCTGAATTCGCACCTGTTACAAAAATAGCCAACATAAGCATGTTTGGATGATGAGATTAATGTGCCATTTCAGGTCTGGGTAGGATAATACCTACCTCCGGGCTTAACTTAACTTAAAACATCTCTTTCCGGGCTTAATTACTAGAGAAGATCCCTCATATAGCTCCTTTTGATTCGAGTCGGTGAACTCTTTCCAAAAAATCTTAAAAAAAAAATCATGAGTGATATAGAGATTCTAATTAATGATTTTTAGGACAGTTTTGAACTGAACTCTAAATTCGGGACCAGGAAATTTAAAATCCCAATTTTTTTATGGTAATGATAATAATTTCTTTGTTTTTGAGACGGTAATGAGATTTGTGGGCTGTCATGAAGAACATACTTTCCAACCGTGTAATCAAGAATTATTTCGAACCTAAAACATCCTACATGTTTGTAACTTTTGTAAGCTTTTTAAATTTCTGAGATGTTGATAAGTATTTTAATTATTTTAAATTTCTGAGAATCACCCAAACAGATATAATAGGAGAAACTTGGTTCAAACGTTCAATTTTATACTGCAAAAATTAAATCGTGATATTAAGCCTAAAAAAAATTGCAAACCGTACAATTTTAAATTTTAATATATTATTCCATAGATAGCGAATCAAACCGATAATCGGTTTTCAACATTTAATATACAACCGAATAAAATATGCAATAACATGGAAATCTGGCCTCAAGTTAGTTATAAGTTTTTTGTATCTTCTTTAGTTCTTATTTGTCATCTAGTTTTTCTTAGCTATGTATTGTTCAAGAGATTAAATCATTATAATTATCATCAGTAATAAAAACGGCTCGTGAATCTGGCTATTAGATGCCTATATTATTAACAATGGTCTTTTACCGCTGGATCGCGTCGAAACAAAATCTGGCTCACAATAATTCTAAGGTTATGCTCTCATTTTTTTTACAAGTGTATAATATATTAAGGCTTACATTATGTTTGCATGTCAAGATATTTATGAAAATCCTGCGGAATATTTTTTGTTTATCAGAACCATTCTTAATAATCTAAGCTAGTCTGGTAAGCCTGGGATGATCTTAAAACTAATACCACAGATGTCCAGTATGGTATAGATTTAGATACCAATCTAAATTTCTGATGTGTCCTCTCACACGACTTTCATTAGCGCTTTGGGTGCAAAATCCATAACAAAAAACGTACGTACAAAGTTCAATGCGCTATATCTTTACTAATAATAGTCCTATTTTAATATTTATTTTTTGTTTTGTTGGGAATTAAATTTTATTCAAATGATTACATACTCAATTTAACATGAAATATATACTTTTTTATTTTATTTTATACTTTTTTAATAATTTTGTCCTACTTTTTCTCGGGTTAGAAAAAAGGTAATTTTTTTTTATCATTGATAATATCTAAGTACATTTTTAACAGTCAATAATTAATATAAAAATTTTAAACTTGGAAATAGTGCTAACTATTATAGTAGAGGTGCTAAAGTGTAAATTACAAATTATTCACTTGTACCCTGTCATAGAACTATATTTTTATAATAAATTTGATTTTAAATACGAACTTAGAAAAATTTAAATCGTCACTGTGCTAAATGATATGCGAGAAGTTTCTGCATAAAATATTTAGGAGGCATTGCACAGGTCTTCTCTCTCCGGGGCTTAAATATAAACTCATTTAGCCAGTTTGGAGCTAACCTCTCGTATTTTTCAGTTAAAACTTTATTATCTCAAGTACACAAAGCAGCTTAAAGGAGGCTTAATTATTCAGGTGGGTAATGGTGGCTTTGCTGAGTGCTTCTCTCCTGATGCTGTGCTCAATCAGTGGCATCGAACAACCAAAGTGGTTTTGAATCTCCGACTGATTTCAGAAAGTTCCTATAATTTTTTTTTTTATTAGATCATCATTATTTTTTATATTAAATAAGTCTTTATATCAAGAATTATCTAAGTGATCTTTAAAAGTTCTGATGACATGGAAAATAAAATAAATGCTACAAAATCAAGCAATGCCAGCCTTTTCCCACAGAAATCTCTATGTTCATCAAGCAACTGTCGATAGCCTTCCGAGAAGACAAACGATACAAACCTGAAACATCCATAAAAAATTACAAAAAAATGAGAACTGACCAGTCGATACTATAAATTTTCTCATTATCTGGACCACAGATCCCCACTTAATAAACACGCCACTTATCCGTAGCTGAAACCTATTATGACATACGGATCTATATCTTGCGTTTAAGTAAAACACGTCCACGCTAAACTAAATTCGAATAATACAATACGAAATTCTTCGAAAAATTGTCAACGCATACTGGTTGCGTTGACAATTTTACATTATTTTTTTTATTTTGCGTTACATTTCAGGTAAGTGTAAACATAATTAAAAAAAAAAAAAATGCTTTCATTTTATTTTCTCATAAATTAAAATCAGCTCTTCCAAGAAGTAAAAACTTTGATCAATAAATAATACGGTCCTGTCGTTCATGATTGTTCTTTTGCTTTATGGTTTGCAACCAAAATCAACAGTTTTTCTTAAATTATAGATCGCATTATGGTCAGAAATCTTAGAAAATTTTGTAATAAAATTGGAATTTAGATACCATTTAAAGTTTGAAGGAAGAATTTAAAAATTAAAATTCTCAATTTATATAATTGAAGTGATGCTGCTTATCTTATTAGAAGTTTTCTTCGAAATCCTTTTTAAATTATTATTATTATTATCATTATTGCATTTAATAGGCAAGGAGCAGATTCGTCACACACGCTCATACCAAGGTTTTTGTTTTCATGTTTTTTTTTTTTCGGGTTGATGCAACACAATTATTAGACAGTTTATGGGCTGTGAGTTTTCTTTCATAATACAGCCAGTCCAGGGAGTTCCTAAGGAGAGGGTTAGAGAAGGCTTCATTTCCCGCAGAAATATTTGAAATTCCAACATTTCTCAGAAAATGGAAAATTCTTGAGACTCGTGGAAAACTGTCGTTATTCCTAAAGATATTTTTTCATTGCATTTTACTGATATTGCCTATCGCTGCCACTTAAGCAATTAGTGTAAGCAATCTTCTTACTAATTTCAATATAAGCAGGCATAACAATGGAATTTTTATATTTGAGGCATTTTTTCTTCTTTTTCTCTTCCATGGTAGTCCTATGGGAGGGTCTTATTCATAAAACTTAAAGGTTTCATGCTGCAATAGGCATACTACCAGTATAATAATATTTTTGTTTCATTTGATAAGATCATTAATCATTTAAAAAATATAGAAGAAAATTAAACATTGTAATACACAAAAGAATAAAGTATGAAGTTATATAAATGTTTTTATATATAAGAAAAACAAAAAACAAATAAAGAAACAAAATAAAAATAAAAAAAAAGAATCAAAAAAAGCAAACGAAAATATTGAATCTTAAGCTTAACTTCAAAATATTGTCAAGTAAACTAAAGGTATTTAAAAATACACATAATACAATAATTTCACAATTAAATATAATATTTGTTTAAACACTTCCAGTGATATTACCAGTATTTCTTATCATATATTAATTTAAGATTAATAGTTAATAGTTAGTTTAGAGAAATGTCATTACTAATATATTACTTTTATCCATTCCCCAAAAACAGTAATTATAAGAGATGAGGTGTGTTTATAAAAGTAATATAAAAATACGAAAAAAATAGGTATATCGAGTGTCACATTCAAAATTAATTAATTTAATATATATATATATATATATAGTTAATAGTTAGTTTAGAGAAATGTCATTACTAATATATTACTTTTATCCATTCCCCAAAAACAGTAATTATAAGAGATGAGGTGTGTTTATAAAAGTAATATAAAAAATACGAACAAAATAGGTATATTGAGTGTCAATTAATTATATTATTCAATTAATTATATTATTTATATATAAGTATATTATTAATATAATATATTATATATATTATATATTATTATTAATATAATAATAATTATATTATTTATATATATATATATATATATATATATATATATATATATATATATATATATATATATATATAAAATTAATTAATTTTGAATGTGACACTCAATATACCTATTTTTTTCGTATATTTATATTACTTTTATAAACACACCTCATCTCATAAAAGTAATATAAATATACGAAAAAAATAGGTATATTGAGTGTCACATTCAAAATTAATTAATTTTATATATATATATATATATATATATATATATATATATATATATATATATATATATATATATATATATATATATATAAATAATATAATTATTATTATATTAATAATAATATATAATATATATAATATATTATATTAATAATATACTTATATATAAATAATATAATTAATTGAATAATATAATTAATTGACACTCAATATACCTATTTTGTTCGTATTTTTTATATTACTTTTATAAACACACCTCATCTCTTATAATTACTGTTTTTGGGGAATGGATAAAAGTAATATATTAGTAATGACATTTCTCTAAACTAACTATTAACTATTAATCTTAAATTAATATATATATATATATATATATATATATATATATATATATACATATATAATTAATTAATTAATAGAATTATATCCTATCTGACGGCATTTGCAGGACCTTGGCCTCCTCAGTGATCCTCTTCCACTCAGAGCTGTCTTCGGCTGCCCTTCCCCATCCGTTGACACCCAACGACCGAAGGTCTTATTCCACACCCTGCAGCCAACGAAGTCTAGGTCTCCCTCTGCTTTATCTTCCACCTGGGTGTCCCTCCATCCCTCCTAAGGTACAGTTATTTTTGTAGAATAAGAGAAAGTTGAAGAAAAAGATATACCGTAATTAAATAAATTATTTTTTTCTCACGATTTCCGGTTAGATTAGGACCTCTCTTAGTTGGCAACATATTCAGTGCTTGTGAGATATGATGGTGGTCAATGAGAAAATTATAAAACTCGGTTAGAAACTTAAGCAGTAGTAGCCACTTTTCTAATAAGATTTTCTTTTTCTTATCTGAAAAATCGGTCATACAGGTTCGGACAGCAGTGAGGTCTGCACATTCTTCATTTAACGTACGCTCAACGATCAATAAACAAAATTCTTTATGTCAGTTTTAACTATTTAATTTTTGTGTTTGATATGCAAATGAATCATTTCCATATTTATTCATATTTAAATTTGTCTTTTCCAATTAAGATAGGTCTAAAAAAAAAACCTGAATAAATATTAGGGGTAATCTTATTAAGCATATTATATGATAAACATGATCAATTCAGGATTACGAGGTGTCCAGTGATAGATATGATAGATACAGAAGTGATATAGGTTCCTCCCCCCTCTCTTGGATAATAAATTGAAAAAGTTAATTAATAGTTTTATTTACTTGGTAACTACTATATTTTTTAGTACTTGAACAAGCAGAGTAATAATTCTTGGTAGAAAATTAAATATAAATTTTAAATTAACCTCGATCATTTCATAATTACAAACGAATTGGAAAAATATTCTCGGAATGAGTTTTTAAAGTAAAGCTTTTCCTTCATAAATAGTTTCCAAGAAACTGATCTTTTCCGCTATATATTTATAATGATCTTACTCTTCATTGGCATTCAGTGATTCTCTATTTTGACGGAACGGCTTCAATAAAACATTACAGGCTTTCCATTGTAAATTAATACAAAAAGACAAATGATAGATTTATTGAAACTATTCGGGAAATGAATCACCTTCAAGGCAATAATAATTGAGATTATAAGTATCAAATATTGATGAAATTGCAAATGATGCTGAAATGAATAAGAAATTATCAATTTTATTTTGTTACTCATAACCAAGAAAAGGTGTTCCAAATCGGGTTTCCCAGACGTTATCATATATATATATATATATATATATATATATATATATATATATATATATATATATATATATATATATATATATATATATAATGACGTCTGGGAAACCCGATTTGGAACACCTTTTCTTGGTTATATATGTGTATATATATATATATACGGGGTCGGGGTAGCCGAGCAGGTTAGCGCGCTTGCAAAAGTGCACCTATTCACAAACCCAAAGGCTGTGAGTTCGAATCCCGGCACCGGCACTACTTTAATTTAATTAAAGTAATAATTCAAGAAATGTATCACCCCTCCCCCGAGTATGTGAGGCCCGTCAGCCTACTGGAAGCTACTCACACAGACCGGGCTTAGGAGTGATGACCCTACCCCGTGTACCTTAATTGTGAATAGCGTTGTGGTTTTCCAGGACATAAAATAGCCGCCCGGAGGTTTGGTCCATGGACAGTCTGTCTCGGGGAAAGGAATATAGGCCCTCGTGCGCCTGCTGACTCCGAACAGCCATAATCCGTGGATCTAGACCGATTTGTCACTATCCTTGAACCCGAGTGAGTCGGTGGGAAGGACACTGCCGAATTGGCCCCAAAGGGACCGGTTATGGAGCAATGGTCAGCCTGACGCTGCACCATGGAAACCATGGTTCGCAGCAACGTGAGGTTGGGTGACCCCCTCCAGGCTGTCTGTGCTCCCGCAAGCAATAAATGTCTGTAAGAACACCACATCCCGCGGCCAAAGATCTACAAGGTCAATAGAGCCAACCGAAAAAAAAAAAGAATATATATATATATATATATATATATATATATATATATATATATATATATATATATATATATATCGTATCTGTCACAGATAAGAGTGAAAACCAGCAAATATGACGATGAGCCGTAAATCTGTGAGGCGTTATATACGTTTAAGTAATACGTTAAGTAATTATGCAATGTACTTAGGTTTTTATCTAATTATCAGTTTTGACGATTTTGAAAAAAAAAAATTACTGTAATTTCAGTCGTTGGCTTAGAGTCTATCTTTTCAATTTGATGTGTGGGCTCAATTCATGCTATAAAAATTGAAAATATTCCGCCTGTTTTTTTTTTTTAAATTTATTTTATTTGAAAAATAATACAAGCTGCCACACTCAAGGGCAATAGGTATTAAGGCTATAAGAATCCATTCATACCATATGTACAAGATAAACGAAAGAAAAAAAAACATGGAAATAAAATAAAAATAATATATGTGATATAAAAAGAGAAAAAAATGTACATTACTAGTAAAAATGAATAGATAAACAATTTAAATAATAACAAAATAAGTAAACAACCAAGAAAAGAAAAATTAAATTAAGTAAAAATAAAATAAGTCATCTTAAAAACATTCATACCTATATACAATATTTAAAATCTCCCCAGAGAACTCCGAACCAAGCTCTGCCCCCACATGTGAATGGCAAAGCCGGACTCCAGGAGATCCCAGCGCTTCTCACACAGTCGCGTCACTAGTATTAAAGACCAGTGACGTGAATGGAGAAGCTGGCCATTGCCAGAACTCCAATAGCACATTTACAAAAGGTCTCGTGGCCATTGTCGTTTCAAACTTCGAGAAGGGTCATAGGGATGGTTGGTGCTAGATAGGGATTGTACTAAGGGATTAGGATGATGAGTAAGATTCTGATGAAATGTGGAGAATTTGTATGTAATTATGTCAAGAATATACGGGATTTTAAAGTCATGGTGTAAGGTCTTGTTTGAAACATAATATGGGGCATTGACTATTGTACGGAGGACTTTAGGCTGGAAGGATTGAATACGTTTGATGTTCGAAAGTTTAGCTGTCCCCCACAGTTCTAGTCCGTAGGTCCAAATAGGTTTCAGAATGGTCTTGTAGATTAGCAGCTTGTTGTCTAGTGATAGATGAGATGTTCTGTTCAGTAGTCTGTAAAACTGGCTAAATCGTTGATTAAGCTCTTGTCTTTTAAGTCTAGTATGAGGGTTCCATGTTAGTCTTTTGTCAAGAAGGAAGCCAAGATACCGGACTGTGTCTGAAATGGGAAGTGGTGTGAAATTAAAATGGACTGGCGGACAGGATCTGCGTCGGAGGGTGAATGTGATATGCTTACATTTTGATTCATTGACCTTGATGCGCCAATTGTTGCACCACTGTTCGATCAGGGGGAGATGCCTTTGTAGGTATAAGGATGCCGTTTCAGGATCGGAATGGGATGATAGAATAGCGGTATCATCGGCAAATGTTGCCAGAAAAGTATCGGGTTTTGTAGGAAGGTCAGCGGTAAATAAAATGTAGAGGACTGGACCTAAGACGCTGCCTTGTGGAACACTGGCTTCGATTGGGCAATAGTTGAAAAATTCAGCACCACAGCGAACTCTGAAGGAACGGTTAGAGAGGTAGGATCGAAGGATTAGATATAAGGATTGGGGTAGTTGGATTTTGAGCTTGAAAAGAAAGCCAACGCCCGGTCAAAAGCTTGAGCTATGTCCAGAAAGGCGCCAGTGCAATATTGCTTGCTTTCAAGTGCAAAGGATATATGGTCAACAACGCGAAGGCCTTGTTGAACATTGGAATGTCCTGAGCGAAATCCAAACTGGTGAGAAGGGATTTTTTGCGATTCGAGTATTGGAAGGATGCGTTTTGGAAGAATTTTTTCAAAATATTTTGAAAGAATCGGGAGCAAACTTATTGGCCTATAGGATGAGCTATTATTGATAGGTTTTCCTGGTTTATGGAAAAGGATAATTGTGGAGTGTTTCCACATCAGAGGAAAGTGGGTTGTGCGAAGGATACAATTGTACAGGTAGGTAAGGAGTATAACCGCTTTTGGAGGAAGTTGACGAAGGATCTGGAAAGTGAGGAGATATTACACAGGGGATTTTCGGGGTATAATGTTATTTATGAGGAATTTGACCTCAGAGGGGCTGACAGCTTTTGGAGGTAAAGAGAGAGGAATCGGTGAAGAGAAGAATTCATTGACTTTAGCTGTATGGATGGGGTGGATTTCAGGATGGGGAATGAATATGTTGGAAAGATGCTCTGGCAAATTCCTCTGCTCTGTTCCCATCTGACGAAGCCCAGGATCCATCATCGCGTCGGAGGGGATGGGAAATGGAGTGGTATTTTAGAATTTTTTTTGTTACTTTCCAGAGGGAGTTGTCGGAAGCAGATAGTGAGGAAAGGTAGGAGTTATAGGATTGTGATCTATAGGTGGATAATTTCTTTTTAACTAATTTGGAATAATGGTTGTATAGTTTCCGATCATCAGGATGCCGGATTCTTTACCAGAGGGTCCTAGAACATCGTTTGGAATGCATACGATTTTTAAGATATTGAGGTAAAGGATTCTTTTGGCGGTATTTTGGAGGAGGAGGAGGTGAGGATGCATTCCAGAATGCTTGCTGGATCAAGGTGGTGTAGGAATTCACAGCTTTATCAAGGTCTTGAGGTGTTTTTAGGGATACTCTGTGGTCTATTGAATCTGTTATTACTTGACGGAAGAAGTTCCAGTTTACTGGACCTCTGATGAATGAAGGTGGTGGGATTTGGGTATCGGTGATATGGAAAAGTCAGGATTAGAGGGCTGCGGTCTGAGGAAAGGTCATCGAGTCGGGAAACTGAATAATTTAGTGGTCCTACACCTTTGTGGATGAAAAAGTCTAGGAGATCGAGATTACGATTGGGATTGGTTGGGCAGTATATAGGAGAATCAGGGGAGAGGATGTTGCTACGATGGGAGTTAAGTGCAGACACCAATGTTCGCCCACGAGTATTTGTGGTTCTGGTTCCCCATTGCTGTTGTTTTGCATTTAAGTCTGCACCTATAAGGAAATGGTGTTCTAAGGAATTAAGGAAATTCCGTCTGTAGCAATTCATTAATGGCTTGTCAGTTATTTAATTTAAACCGAGAAATGGCCATTAGAGAATCCCAAATCCAGGTTGGTGAGACCATCTTCAAACGACAGGGATGTGCCAATGTTATTATGCCAATATTATTGTTGGATCCTAACGTTTACTACGTGAAGTCTTTATGAACTTTGAGGGGGCAGCCAGATAATTTAGTCAAGTAGTACACGACGCCAAAGCTAAATCCATGAACATCGGTGGTGTAGGAAATCTGGCTGAATACATTGAGGCTGGAGAAAATAGGTTCCAACGAATGGAGGGAGAGTTTTGTCTACATGGGATTTGAAGAATTTGTTGAGCGAATCGGTGATATTTCGTTGACTCCCAGCACTCCATCTGCTATAAGACCAAGCTACGGCTATGCAAGATCCTAATCCACCCTCTTCTTTTATATGGAGCAGAAACTTGGCCCACAACGAAATTAGATGAGAATCGGCTCTGTATAATTGAAAGGAGAATATTGAGGAGGGGATATACAACACTGAAATCCGCAAGAAACTCATGACAGAGGCTCTATATCGGACCCACAGATTTGGAAGGCCAAAAACAAGACGGCTGGATGGAGTGATAGCAGATGCTTACCTGCTTCTTGACATAAGAAACTGGACAGTTGCAGCATAAGATAGAGCCTTCTGGCTGAGGTCCAGATTCAGTGATAGATTATTGCCTTCAAGTAGTAGTAACAATTCATTAGCTTAAAAGTTTTATTATTTAAATGATCGATATTTGGATCATTGAAAATTTAAAAAAAATATGTTACATTGAGAAGCCGTCCTATCTATTGCTATAACGCAATTTATTATTAAGATATAACTGAATGATTCTAAAAGTGAAGTCTTAAGCCTCAAAAAACCTGACAAGATGCCCGCATTGGCGTAAACATCTTCAGGACAACAAGACAATAATAGATAAATGCAGACAAATCAACAGCCTAAATATGACCAATTATTTTTTTATCCTGATGATGCGCGAAGTGGTATAACGTTGTCTGGCTATTTATTCGCTTATTATATATTATATATCGCTTATATATTTGGCTAGTAATATTTTTTTTTTCAGAAACATAAGCCTATGTTTTCGGTATGTTCATATATCTTAACAATAATTAATGTTTTTTTCCGCTGTTATATTAATGTTGATATTTATTATGATTTTATGTCAAATTAATAATCATTATATTGCAATGCATTAAATTTTGATCAAGATATATTAACATATAATTAGTTTATTAGGAGTACATTGATGAAATAATATCATGAAAAAGTTTAATGCTTTAATTTGCATATGCGGTCTGGCATCAGATGGAAAATTTTCCTTTTCGATAATATTTAAGCAAAGTTAAATTAAATCAGCCCCAAGTAATTAGACGGGAGGGGGAGTAAGGTGTTATCCGGAACTTCCAAATCAGAAGGGCTGCTGGCACACATCAGCATTTTAAAACAACACAGCCGATTTTGAATTAGCTTAGTACACATGTTATAAGCCCACTAATGGTTTCTTGATGAAAGTAAAATAATAAATACCATGGATATACCGAAAAGATAAATAATAAATGTATGCAAATAGAAATAAACATAAATATCAAAACTAAGCCTCAACAATGAATAAGCGGTTGAGCCAAGGTAAAGAGATGAGAGAAAAAAAGTTCAGGCAATAGCATTTAAGGCTTACACAATACGATCACATAATGCAGTAGTTACAACAGAACGAGCAGTAATTCGATGGTAAAAGTTTATACTACCCATTTCAATTGAGGTACGAGCCCTTCAAAACCTTCGCGGTCATAAAGTTCATCGCCGCTACTGAAACACCCGCCATAACTTAAGGCCGATAACCACACTTCAATTCGCCATCACCACGGCAACTCATTTGTTCTGGTCTTTGGTGATGTTGACTTACATTCTTTTATTCTTTTTTTGTTTCTGTTTATTCCTTTAATGCTATTATCATTCGTTCAACTAAATATAGTTACAACTAAAAGAAATAAAACCATTAATTACGGTAGAAAAAATTATTCCGATAAAAATGATTCCGGTTTGAAAGTAGTAAATTTGTATTCCATTTTGGTTACAAAAACTAATTTAACCTTTTAGGTTTGCTCTTATTTTGAAAGATATAATATAATTTAAGTACATTTCTAGGACTTTTAGTGTTTAATTGGCAATTTTTTTTCTGCAATCGACAAACCTGCCTGTAACAACTCTTATTGTCAATTCAGGTTATATTTTGGCTGACAACACTGTGAATTTGTGAAGGCAGTCATACTTTCTAACTTTTTTTGTACAAAACTGTGAAAATGTCTTACAGAAACATTAATGGAAAGAAGCAAATTTGGCGTACCAATGGTATGGCGTGAGCCAACAAATCATGCAAATGATTGCTATTTATGCATAACACCACATTTAAAACAGGGAATATCAAAGAAAAAAAAGTGGGCTATAGAATATCCTAATATTCCATCAGCTCTTCGACTCGCCCCATAAGGCGAAGGGCTTCCGGTGCTTCACCCTCCAAAAGATTATCAACTACTGCCTGATCACGATGAAGTGGTATCAAGAGATGTAAGTGAGCCTTCTATAGTATGTCATAAATTTCCGACTTTGATCCGGCAGTTGACTTGAATGAGCCACTCAGAATTACACAGGGTATTATTTATATTTAAACCTCACGAAAGACAAAGCCGAACTGTTAGGATCTAGACTTAAACAATGGAAGCTTTTGCCAACTGATGTTAAAATAAGTTTTTACAGAGATCGATAAAAATGTCTGATGCCATATTTTAAGAATGAAAACAGTCTTGTTGCATGCTGCGATGTTAATAGTGTGGTGAAAATATTAAATGTAGTATATAATTCTGAAGAATGGAGACTATTCATAGACTCAACAAAAGTGAACTTAAAAGCTGCTTTACTTCATAATGGCAACATATTGCCCTCTATTCCTTTAGGGCTGTGCATATGAAGGAAAAATATGAAAATATGAAATTGCTTTTGGATGCTATAAGCATCAAGAACATAAATGGCAGATCTGTGGGGATTTGAAAGTTGTAGCTTTACTTCTCGGCATGCAGTTGGAGTATATAAAGTACTGCTTCGTTTTATGTGAATGGGACAGTCGAGATAGGAAATCTCACCACAAAATAAAAGTATGGCCAAACAGAACGCTGTGACCAGGCGAAAAGAATGTTCTTCACAATTCTCTTGTTAACTGAAGCAATGTTAGATTGCCTCCTTTACATATAAAACTAGGTTTGATGAAGAATTTTGTTTAGGCAATGGATAAAGATGGCGAGAGATTTAAATATCGTAGAGGAAAATTTCCTCAACTAAGTGATACCGAAGTCAAAGATATTTGTTGGCCCTCAAATTAGAAAGCTGATAAGAGATGAAACCTTCAAAACTGTACTTAACATCAATGAAAAAGAAGCTTGGGTGGCATTTGAAAAAGTAGTTAAGGGCTTTTCAGGTAAGAAAAGGGATGAAAATTATGCTCAAAACATAAATGAACTTTTAGAAGAATTCTATAAGTTAGGATGCAATATGTCTTTAAAAATTCATTTTCTCCACTTTCTTTTGTGGAGAAAATGAATTTTGAGTTGTGGAGACGTCAGTGACGGACATGGTGAAAGGTTTCATCAAGACATTGCTGCCTTTGAGAAAACGTGTCAGGGTAAATAGCACTAGTCCATGCTTGCAGATTACTGCTGGACATTAGTGAGGGATGTTCCAGACCAAATGCGGAAGCGCCAAGCAAAAAGGAACCGTTCAGAGGACAGTAAATAAACAATTTTACTGACAATATGAACTATTTAAATTATTGATTTTCTTTTACTTAAGAAATGTAAGTACTTTATAAACTGTTCTGATTTAAATTCGTTTATTTGAATTGCATAAAGTTAAATGCCTGAATGTTATTTCATATTCTGGATATTCTAATTGCGTATGTACTAAAATTCGTATACCAATAAAATAGGAGCAAAGAAAAATTTCTGTATGTATATTCTTTTTCTTACCCAGTGAACAATCAAAACTAGCTATTTTCAGTCCGGAAGCAAAATGATTATTAAAAGATTGATTATAATTATTGGATTAAATTTAAAAAAGAATATTTTAAAATTTATGTGAAAAATCATAGTTATTAAGTCAATTATGCTTTCTTTGCCTCTACTCTAAAAAGTCATTGAGGTCTCAAAATTGCTATTATATTCTACTATAATAATTTATCCTCTTCCGGAACAGAGTGGCGATTTTCTCTTCATTGTCTTGTATGATTTCTCTTAAGGTTTTCGATAGTTGTAACTTCTTTCGAAATGAGAACACTCTTACAACAAATGCTTGATTATTTGAGCTGTATCATTGCACGAGACCTCTGGGAAGGTAACCGTGTAAAAATTGGCTGTGTCCAATTTGAAGTCGACATAATATAATTTGTTCCTTTCTTGATCATATCGTGCTTTATTTAATTTTAGCCCACTTGAATATTTATATGAATATAATTTCATTCATAATATGAATTTACATGAATTATTCGAATTGTTAATCAAAATTTGTTTTTTGAAAAAAAAAAATACGGAAATGTATTTTTAGTGTAAAATCCTAGAAATATGGTTATATTACAATTTCCAAGTAAAAAAACTTGAAACGATATTAGGCGCGTATGGAAAAACTACCTCTCCCCCCCCCCTCCTAACTCTCTTGAAAAGCACGTCATTGAAGGTGACTAACAGAAGTGAGGCGTAAATTAGTAATATTCCGTCCTAAGAGTTATGGAAGGCAGCCACCATTAATCACATCCCAATGTGAGCACATCAACGTCGTTATTTGAGAAAGGCTGTTGCACCACAAATTCGAAATTTAAATTTGAATTTATTACGCGTCGTAAACGCCTCCTCTATCGATTCCCGCTCACGATATATCGAAAAAAAAAATGTAAATAGTCTAAAAATCTACTATCGATTTCGTAAGCACCAAATACTGACGACTCTCATCCGGGCATTTTAGTTCGAAGTGGTGACAGAATTGAGTCAGTTGCTTTGAACTAAATACTAGGAACTAAAATAGCCCTAATGATGGCTCACACGATTGAGCCGAAACGTCGGCATGCGCAATAGAAAATATATTTTGTTGACTGCAACTCGATTATTTATTTCGTTAGGTCTCAATTTCAGTAAGTTTTCAATCAAGCTATTATGATAGCTCATTTCGGTGGATATCACGGTCTACAATCCTCCTTTCTCCCACTGCGTGTTGTTATCACAGTTTATTAGAATGACACGGATATCTCATATTAGTAAATCACTTCACATCTCTCCTTTTAAAGAATCAGTGAAAAAGAGCTGGCTGGCTGGTTTACCGTGCTCATCAGATCCTTTTAAATATAGTATTTTTTTTACATAACTAATTTACCTACATCAATATTCCATTGGAGGCGTTAGTATAACCTCTAAACTATTTTCTCCGAATGTCTTAGATTTGGCAAAGAGTAAACAAAATTCAAACAAATTATTTTCGATAGTTCCCTTCAAACTCCTCTCTTATTTCCAAGCAGCATGTTGATAAATACGTGGATATATACTGTGCTTTTCTATATAATTCGAAAACTAGTTCTTATTGTACTCTGTCAATTGAATTGCATTATAGGCATTAGATAATTTTAATTTTTTTTTTAAGAGTCAATTTCAAAGGATCTATTGTAGTGACGTCCACTTCTGTTGCATCTGCTCTTGATAACCTGAAAACATTACGGTGTACTTTTTATTGCAAGATGAATTATAGTTCACGTATTTTCTATTAGAAATCAAAAAGAGACTGTTTAGGCATGTGTAATAATAAAGTATAAAATTTCAAAAAATATGCTTTAATTGTTCATCGATCCAATTTAAATAGAATATCCCTTTTCTTCAGAAATAGGGAGAAAAAGAAGCTAATGCTTCTCTAGTATAATTTATTTATTTTTTTAAAACCTAATTTGTATTTTGAAGAGGAAAATATTTTAAATAATGAGAGCAATAAAATTAAATCTATTTCCCTTGAAGCGCTTTATGTAACGCATAATATGGAATACAGTGTCAACCAAAAAACGGCTGCCAGAAATTCAAATAGTTTTTATACAGAAACATTGATAAAATGGAAAATATACATATATACACACATATATATATATATATATATATATATATATATATATATATATATATATATATATATATATATATATATATATCGAGGTCGTTTTTTAAAAAGGCTCAAGTGGAAAAAATTCGAAATTCAGGTTTCAATTAACATAAACACCACATCTATCGATTCCCGCCCACGATATATCGAAAAAAAAAATGGAAATATTCTAAAATCTAATATTGAAGACGTAAGCACCAAATACTCACGACTTTCAGTCTTCACTCTGGCCTAAACAAGTGCTAGAAGCCTTAAAATACATTATAATTACATAGATTTTGCCAGGTAAATAAACTCCTACTGTAAAAAAAAAAAAAAAAAAAAAAAAAAATATATTGTTATCTGGGGAAAAATCGTTTCATGTGTTTCGTGTAAAGTTTGCTAAATGGCGCTTATGCCTTTTTCAAAAAACTACGTCAATATATATATATATATATATATATATATATATATATATATATATATATTATACTATATAATAATGCTTATTATAATTATAATAACATTATAATAATGCTTAATTCATTAAAATTAATATTCATTCATATTTAAAAAATAAAAAATATTGACCATAGGGTATTAATGTATAAAACAGTATCAGGTTAGTGACTGAAAGTAAACAGTGAAAAATATCGGAGAGAGTCCGTGTATACCAGACACCCGCTGGGTTTTAAAGGCGTTGAATTACTTTATTGTACGTAATGAGAATCACAAAGTAGAATATACAACAAGTAAGTTATTTACTTGTTATTTATTTTGTTATTTATTCAAGTTATTTTTGAATTGTTTGCGTGTTTTTACAATTGAAGGTGAATGTATAACATTCGAAACTAGTTTTCAATAAAACAAAATTATAGAAGTGGCAAACAATTTATCAATCCTTAATTCTTAAATTTTTTTTGAGTAGCTATTGATTTTTGGACAAATATTTATGTTAAAAACTACCACTTGACTTGACAGTAAATGACAAAGTAAATACGGAAGCATAAAATAGGAATCTATATCGTATATGCTTTTTTCGAATCAAATTAAATATTTGAGCCTGAAAAAATTCATACGCAAGCTTAGCGCGATATATTCTCTACATCTTCTCAGAATACAAAGGAGACGTTGGGGATTATTGATAGGAACTGTGATTGGGATCCTTCATGCAGCTACTGCTCTCATGTAATAAATATGTATGCGAGCCTGAGTGCTCGGTGGGGGCAGTAAAAGCGAACCTCTTTGCCTGCTTAGCGGAGGTCTGCACCAGCTAATGGCGACGGTGGAGTAGGATCTCGCGCCCTAGGAGTACTCAAGTGAGGGCCCTTCTGAGGGGACGTCTAAGGATAAGGAATATGGAGGATATAACAGCTTTCCTTCAATATTACAATAGAATGAATAAGATATCAAATTCAATAGATTTATATTTTACTAAGACTATTAACTGAGTATGTTGCATGCTTGATGGATACGGCAAATACTTTTTTTCTACCTATGAACATATCTCTTTAAAAAATTGGAATACGAGTTCTATGGAGAAATAGATCCGAACAGTGATCAAGCTATTGAAGCTAAGATGAAAAGTTTTTTTATTTCCATGAGCCGGCGTGTTAAAATTAGATCTATTTAGATCAAGCTAAAATCTTTTGGAGAGCTACATTACACCAAGTCTTAAGAAAACAGACTGTACGTGAAACTGTACATGGACCAAGAAAAAAAAAATAATCCCCTCTCTCCTCAAAATTTGAGGTATCACATTTTAAAATACGTAGAATTCGAAAATCTAAAAAGGGAAAAAGAAAAAAAATGTCAGCAGCCTTAAATAATTCCCAAATAATTGGACCTATTTTTTTCACCGATCACAGGTCACTCCAGGGTGATCCTCGGAACTCGACATTACCATATCATCCGTGGTAATGTAAAGCAGATTAAATATTTCCTACGCCCATATATCAGTCATTTATAAAAATGGAGGACAAATATAAAATGTTTTGAAATCATACCAAATGCATATGTTAAATAAACAATAATAAGTCAAATAATTTTTAAAATATTTTTTTTTTATATATAATTATTTTGAAATAATAAACGATATTGGAATAATTTTTGGCGTTTTCTGATTTGTATGTTTTCGTTTAACTTTTTATTATAAATTTTTCTTCCATCTTAGAGAGTTAGGAGTAGGTATGCCGGTTTGTAAGAAGGTCGGTTTATATGAAAAAAAAATTTGAAAAAAAAAAAACGGTTATTGGTTATTCCGATTATTTTGATTTAAATCATAACTGTTTTAACAGATGGAAATAACCGGTTTTGGGAAAAAACGGGAAAAATGATTATTTTCAATTAAATTACTTCCCATTAAAACATTTTTGATTGATGACTCTACAAATAACAGTTACTGGAATTGTTTTAAATAACTGTTCATTGGGAAAACCTTTAATTCAAGTAAATTATACATTGATCTTCGAGAAATAACCTAAAACATCTTTACTCAAGTAAACAAGTAGCTAAAATCCTGGAAATTACTGATTATTAGAAAAACCTTTGGTGGTACTTGGCGTGCCTTATCAAAATCACTTATATCAGCCGGTGATAATGATATTGGTGTCAAATTTCCTTTATTTTCGAGAAAATAAATGTTTTGCAAATTTGATTATTAAGTAATAAGCAAACAAGATTATATGGAATATCTTTCAATTCTTTAGAATTTGAAAAAATAAATTGTGCAAGTTTTAATGTTTATTTAAGAACATTTTCAACGGTCACGAATACATTCCGCCACTTTTCTTCTTAACCACGACAAAAAGTCACTGAGAATCATAGTAGTGTAAATTAAATTTTGTGAGTTTAAGAAAATTAATGTTTACCAAATTTTCTTATTAAGCATTACCCAAGGAAGATAAAATGGAATAATGGCTCTACTTCAGCCACTAAAGCATTATTGTTTAATAAGATTAATTGCGGAAGTTTAGTTATTAGCAATTTTTTCAGTTTTTTAAGCAATTATTTTTTAAGGCTGCAATAATTAAATTTTCAGCGATTTTTCATGTTTCAAAATCGATTTTTGAGATATTATAAAAAATAAAAATTAAATACTAAAGAACCTAGAATTCAATGATCAACAATTCTATCACGTTCCAAGTTCAGTATTCCCAAGGGTTGTAAAGAAAGCTACAGAACTAGTATACAATTTTGAGCACAAATTTTTTTTTTTTTAAATGCTGTAATTTTAAGAATTTTTTCAAGACCACAGAGCTAGGGATTTATTTTTTTTTTTTTTCAAAGGATGAATTCCGCGCCCTATAATTTATTTAATTTTTAAGAATAAAACATAAAACGAAATCAGTTTGTATGTAATATAGGATGAGGCTTTTGAATATATCCTTTGAGCTACTGACATAACGTACTTCCATTCAACACACTGTCACAATAAAACCTGAATAAATGTTTATATCATTTCAAATGATTTTAAACAAATAAATAGGCCATGAAAACTATTTTAGTGGAATTAAGATATCTGAAAGACGGAGCCCCTCAATTATACCTAATGCCTGTCGGAAGAAGATTCTAGCCAGGGGTTAAGTTTTAGCGAAGAGATCTACTTCACAGGCTTTAGGGATAGCGAAGAAGGCTTAGCTCTGCTTTAAGATACCCGAAAGGAGAAGGATTCCGAGAGCGGGACCTAGTAACCTACATATCTTATGGCTTCCCCTCACTTCTTTACTATTTCGTATTGATGAATTCGATTGTGAACTAAAACAAAAAATTAGTACTAAAAGAAACAATAGATAATTTTATGGTCATCTCCCTCAAAATGAACTATCAAAAATAATAATAATAAAATTGAAACAACATTCCTGAACAGTTTGAAATTATTCTTTTACTTGAAATTTTATTTTATTTTGTTTTGGACATATATTACAATATGTCCCATTCAAGGATAAACTGTAAAAAAAAAAGAAATAATAATAAACATTAATGGAAATATATTAATAACAAACAAAGCAAAGACGAAGGAGTTATAACATAAGAAAAACACAATAATCAAATCATAACTTATTTACACTCAGTCTGAGAATCCTTGTAAGAAGTTAAACAGGGTTCTTGGAAAACTCTGAACTTTCTCTCTCGGAATCATTGGTATTAACAGCCAATGGAGGCTAAGTGAAAACAAGTTAAAAATTAATTATATTTATGATTCTTTCCTCGTTAATGTTTATTTAATTTAATGGATAATATTACCTAAAAATATCAAAGAATAAGCTCTTACTTTTCTTAGTTATTAATATATATTTTTTTAATTTCATAAATTAATCCACGTCTATCTAAAAACGCTTCTGTCGTAAAATCGTATGTGCTGGTTCCGCATGCGTCCATTACCTATTGACATTTAATATTTTATAATAAAAACATACCACTGAATTATTGCCCTGAAATTTTAACTGATAAGTTTGATAGTTCCAAATTTATTTAAGAAGATAAGAAATATTACCTCTTAATTTTAAAGGTTATTGATATCTTAAAGGTCACCAGAATTAAATAGCAAAACAATTTCCCTTCCATCTACTCCACTAACCAGACTAACCGTAGATGTTAAATGCCGCCCCTAATGCTTAACTGATATTAGAAGAATTTTAAATTCTCTCTGTTTCGTTTTATTTTAAACACGAATTAAAAACTTCTCCTATTTACACTGCAAGTAGAGAAAATTTCCTCTAGTGAAATCCTTGTTTTGCGTACCTTTTCAGCTAAGATGTAGTTCCTTCCCCTAGCGGCCTAATCTCTGTTGTACAAACTGGTGGCTTGTTTCGAAGCCGGCTACATGGCAAGCCCTCAAAAGCCCAGCAGATGTCCGGAGGCTGCGATCCCCATCTCTGCCTTGCTACACGTAATTTATGTAAATTAAGGGATTGTCAGCGTGTAGCCCGTTTAAATCCGTATCATGTTGACCGTAATATGCACAAAGCCATACGTGATAAAGGACTTTCGAAAAAATTATTAGATGAAAAACGTAACCGAAATGTTGTCGTATGCTGTTCAAACTGTGTACCAACATATTTTAATATCAAACGAAAGACAAATTCTGTCTTCCATTTAAGCCCAGCCTGTTACCTTTGAACACACGGTGCTAAGAAGATAACTGGCTGAAAAATAGGTTTTTCGAACATGCTACAATCCCAAGAATATACTAAATATAGGGTGTAGTAAGTAGTAAGAATATAGTATATTGAATTAACCAATTTCCTATTTTAATTTCTTCTCCTGTCATCTATCCAGTTCTTGATTCCCGCATGTACATGCTGTTTAACATTATCTTTAGCTTAGATAATGTTCGAGGGCTCCTGCTAGAGCTGGGGGACCGTCAATCGGGGATTCATACCATTAAGTTATTACCAGTAAGTTATTAATAATTAATTAATTATCTAACGATAATATAAATTAATAATTTATTGATAATATCGGGTGTTACAAGTTTTGGAAAAACTCAACTCGGGTCTGGGTTATTGATACATGGAGGACCAAGCTAAAACCAGGTGGAGGGGCCAGACATTTCTATGGCCTGCTATGTGTGCTGGTACAGTCCATGCTGTGATGAGCACATCATGCTGCGTCATACGATTGCGAATTGTACCTCTGCCCTTTGTTTTTAGTTTCGTTATTTCTGTTTCTAAGACGAGGTTGAAAATCACTGTAGATAGTGGATCCCCTTGTCTAAAGCTTCTTCCTATTTTGAATTTTCGCGAGAGCCTACCATTCAAAAGTGCCCTTGGACGTGTTACCCAAAGTCATTTTAACTAGCCATATTATTTTTTTTTGTGTTCCTAGCTTCTCCAGACGCTCGAACATTTTTTTCTCTTTTGGCAGAATCTTAAGTGCATCCCTACTTAAGCCTATCACCAATAATATACCATCTATTATCACCAATAATAATCATTCTGTGATTATTGCACTCGGATCTATTGCCCTTTTTATATATATTTATACAAACGTAACCTATCTTAATTCTCCCGAACTTGTATGATGATCTTTGAGTAGCAGAAATGCAATATTAGTTTGTTTGCTTTCATTTATTTAGAATCAGTGCTAAAGCTTTTGTAGGTTAAAATTTCTAACATCTGCAATGGACAAGTAAATGACCCGTTTTGTCGGTTTAGAGAGAAATTTAGAGAAAAATGCAAATAACGTGTTTTATTCTGGTGTGTTTAACTGACGCGTCTGCTCTTCGAACGTTTGCAGTTATTACTTCCTCTTTTTTTTAATAACTTGCGTAATTTTCTACCATGGCATCAGTAAAGCTACGAAGAGCTGTTCTTTACAAACATCAGCCAAATCTGTCTCAGTAATTTTGTGTTTGGTTAAGGTTTTTTACTTTTTATATGACTTTACAATTCATACATAGATTTTGAGAAGTCTATAATAAATTAGAAGGAATATAATAAAATGTCACGTATATTCATTTTGTTAGAAATTTTATGATGAAGAGAAAATAAGAATTAGAATAGTAATGAAGAAGAAAGGAAAGAGGAACAAAATAGTTTTTGTTCTCTGTCATGTGGAACACTAGCAAATTCTAGAGGTAATCTTCAATGATTTAAGGGGTGCTCTGGTCCCTAAGCTGATCTTCTGAATCGTCAGCCCATTTCTGAAAGTATTTTTTTCACTCTCCACAAAATAAAACTCTACAATTCATACATAAATTTTGAGGAGATCCCAAGCTGACAGGTTTCCTAAAATTGATTACGTCTTCCCAGACGGACCACCTCTTGCCTTTGTCACACTGCCCACTTTTCGGTAGGTTTTTAAATTAACTTATTTCTTATATCTGAGGATAAAGGTGAATTTTGAAACACAGGTAAGTGTTGTGAATTTCCTTCCTACCTGCTGGTCCCTTACCTTTCGTTCGCACCTTGTGCTTGTTATATATAATTTGTGCCTAAGAATAATATTGTCCAATAATAACACACATCAATACATATCAATTTCATGAAGCATCCGGTTCTTTCTAGTAGGAAGGAGTACCTATTGCACATTAATCAACGGTTATACCAGGAGGTAATCATCAACTTGATGGTTAACTGCCAGAATCTCCCACTGCACACGGAAGGTCAGATCCCCACTTTAAAGATATGCCCAGAGAGAGACACATATGGTCGATTAGAAAAAAATAAAATCGTTGGGACTTGAACCAATTCCTAGAAGTTATGAGCCCATGTGCACTACAACTGGACAACCATCCTTTTTAGTGACTCTACATTTGTAAGCACAAATACATTAATCAGTGTAACAATATGGATAAATTAAATTTAAAAGCAAAATATAGTTATTTTATAAACATGCATTGCTGAGTCGGATGTTTCTTGCCAATTCGATCAAAACTGTCCCATCGATGGCCCTAAGCCAAAGTTTTCCCCTAAGAACTTTGATTTATGTTAAGATCTAGCCAGAACCGATTCCAATTAGCTCTCAGATATGGATAATTAACTGATCCAAATAACGGGCCTCACAATTACCCAATTGAGTTGTAGAGCGAGATTATTTTAATCATTAGAACTTCTAATACTAGCAGAGCTATGAAGATGTCAATTTCAAGGTTTCCATTATGAGCTTTAATGAAAATTGCGTACTTATTTCTTACTAGTGATATCTTTCTCCAATTGCCTTTCCCTGATTTGAACAAGTTTAAAAAACATGTTGCTAGATGAATATCTTTATTTATTGTACATTGATTTTTTTTAAAATCAACTACTTTTTATTCATGCAGGAAGTGAAAAAAAATTATGTCCTTAGTTTTGAAAATTTCCACTCGCGTTTTATGTTTTTGGACAAACCAGGTGACTACATCGTTTTTCCGACTTTAATGAAATATTCAGAGATTGTGAGGGTTGGTATTTACATGGTCCCATATCAATTATATCAGATTCCGTCTAGCAGTAAGCATATTTTCCTAGACACGCCTATATTTCATAAACGGCTCTTTTAATTTATCCCAAATTTAGAGGGTAGATGTGGAATAGTGAGAAACCAGTATCAAATTCATCAAACTCCATTTATATATATATATATATATATATATATATATATATATATATATATATATATATATAAGGAATTGTCTATCAAATGCCAAGCTATCCACTTTTGGAAAATTATTAGAGGGGCACCTTATGGAGATAAAGCAAATTTATATATTGAAAATTGAGATTTTAAATAAACTGAATTAATTCCTCAAAAAATCTTTGTTTTTAAAATTGGATTTTTTTAACTTTTGATAGAAAAAACCTCATACATAATTGGATTTCATGCACCCAAATTTTATACATTGTAATTATTCGAAACATGTGAAAACAAACAATTAAAATGTTAAATGGTTTTCATACAAATTGGTTGTCATTTGTTACTTTTGCACTCAATGGCAACGGTGTGGAAACTATACTGACCTACTTGGCAGGAGTTTTCTTTTTTAACTCCCACGAGCAGGATTGGGAACCTACGGAGACAGGCTTGTTCCTTAGTTCAGGGGTCACTCTATTAAAGCCAATCTCACAAAATAACAGTAAATAAGTTTTTATTTAGTATATAAGATAATATTTGGTTGTGTAGAGCAATCCAATATCAATAAACTATAACAAAAAAATAGATCTATCAAAGATAGGGGAACTATCAGGGAAAAATTGTTTAAAAATGTCTGAATTATTCGTTTAAGGCCAGATAAATAAAAGAAAAAAAAAATGCTCCCATATTTTTTGTACCATATTTCTGAGGAGTCCTTGTTCCTATAACCTATTGAACCTTATTTTATGGAACTTTAGGAGCCTATCGCTCTTAGATTATATTCTTGAAGATCGCAGTGAATGATTAAAATTATGGGTTTCCAAATAGCTTGAGTTTATGAAAAGCGATCCACGTTAGCAGTGACTTCGATTCTTTTTTATTTATGCAAGCTACTCGTTCGTAGAATTTCAGTCAGCTCAAATCATTTTTCAATTATCAGATTCTTCGTGAAAAAACATTGAATGTATGCGTATCGTTTTGCGCACTTATGCATGTACCATTGATTTTTTCGCGAAATTTGTGTCAAACCCTTCTCGTCGATTTTTCCAGAAATTATTAGATATACTCAATTCGAAAAATAACAACAAAAAAACGGTTAATATTAACTTAAAAAAATAATGGCGGTGGAGCCTCCCTCTCCTTCGGGTCCTTATTTACCATTAGGCCAGGTCATAATGGTGTAAATAAGTTTGAATTTGAAACAATTCAACGAATTGAAAGTTACAAATGACCAGCAGTTTCTTTTCATTTAAGTCTTATATGAGGATTCTAACCATGACGGAACGAAGAGGAAAAAGTTCAGATCTGTTAAACTCGAAGAGCTTAAAACCATCCTGAAACATTGGTTTATCCTTGCTCGAAGCTGAATTGAAGGTTTTGATGGTTTCGATGACTACTTTACCATTGATGGCGTAATTGATGATCACAAATTATCGAGAGAGCCAGAAAATGAAGAAGAGAGAGAACCAGAATCAGTAAAAACAATAGATACTTAGAACGCTTTACAGACGATTCTCAATTTTATTCCGTGCTCTTTTGAAGTGCAAGACCAAACTTTGGTACAAACAACAATATTAGAAAATGCTGTTTTAAAAAATATCTTATGTTGCCTTAAGCAAAAAAAACAAAAAATCTATGATTACTTTATACCAGAAACCTAAAAAATGTAGATTTAAATGATTTTTTATTTATAGTTCAAATAATTTTTTTATGTTATTTTTTATGAGTTCCCGGTTATAGCGTTTTCCGAGTTGTAGCAATCTTTTTCTCTAGTTCCTAGGAAAGCGTTATAACGAAATTTTACTGTATTTAATCTTGCCTTTTTCATCCCTGATGATACCTGATCGAGTTGGAAGGTTAGTTATTAGTGAATAATTATAAATACTGGTAAGTGTTTGGGAAACATAAGACTTCGTTATGGAATCATTATTTTTTTTTTAATTCTGTAAAAAAGATATTCGGTGGCACAGAGACGGTTTGTTAGTGACAATTGAACCCCTCGACCCCTGACCCGACCGGGACTTATATTAATGAAGTGGCTGGGGGCTCGGTCCCCAGGGAGCAGCTTATCGATTCGGCTCTGCTCCCGACCCAGGTTAGCTGAGCCACGGTGAGGCTGGCAGACACTGCAGTGGGGGGTATGGGCCGACGAAGGGGATGCCGCTAGTCCGGCACCATAGTGGAACATTTGGAGGAAATGCACTCCAGCAATAGCTTGTACACTTAACAGTGATAGTTCAAATCAATTTTCATTATTCCCGAGAAATAATAATTCACCTTATTTTGAAAAATAAAAATACTACCTGAAAATAAAAATAATAAAAAATAATATAAAATTTGACCACTTGGTGAAAACTGAGTGGACATCATCTTAGTTAGCATAAAAAACTTAAGACTACTTCATAAAAAGATTATCTGTATCTATAATAGAGGCGTTGAAATCCCAAAACAGGCAAGTTCATTTTCCATTTTTTTTTCGTTGATAGCTTTTGTGCTGATTATAAACCATAAAACATATCCTGCTGAATCTTTCCAACTGGATCCAAAGGTGGTTTTGAAAAAATCGATTCCACTTTTAAAAAGTTATCACAGAAAGGATAGTATTTCGACACCTTGGAATCTCAAGGTTCCAACTGACGGTTCATATGTTTCGTGTAAATTAATGTCAAAGTTTCATTAACTCATTATTCAGTTATCTCCCCGCCTAGAGTAATGATTTTTTGATTAGTTACTAGTCAATGCTAGTCACAGTGAAATGTAAAAAGATTTATAAAAATATTGTAATACAATGGCATCGCAACTGATTAACCTTCCACCTACCTCATTCTTTGCAAACAATCTTTAAAAACTACCATAAAATTGGAATATGATCATCGGTTCTTGTAACTCGGCTTTTCTTCACCTCTTGCAGCATGTGTACGTTCTACTGGTAGCAGAAGTCAGAAAGAACGTTGTCACAATAACATATCATTTTCTTCGATTTTATCAGTTGGAACCTTGTCATTCCAAAGGATCGATTTGTATTTGATATGGAGCTAACTAGTAATTTAATACCTGAGTGAATGAAGGTGCTATGTAACAGTGTTTCGATAATTGATTTTTTTTTTTAAATGAAGATGTTATGTGCTTATCTTCGCCTCGTAATATTAACAATCCAAGATTCTTTGTTAATCGAATGATTTCTCAATGTATTGGATTAATGGAGTCATTAAAAAATACGTAAATGAAAACTTTAATTATCCTATTCCTAGCCTTCAATAGAATGAATGTTAAAAATTCAATTTGATGAGACTAACTTGTTGGAACGAAAAATCCCCCCCAAAACATGCCTTTTCTTTGTAAAGTAAACAACGATCCAAAGTTTCAAATGCCTCCTATTTTTGTATTAGCGTGGTGAGCCCAATTGATAAAATTAGTAGGCTATCTTTCTTCAGAACAAATTTTGTTCTGAATAATTTGATATCCTTATTTAAAAAAGTAATTATTGATTTTTTTTTCCATATATAGACATATAACCACATTTTGTAATCTTCTTTCCATTGACTTTAACCATTTCTCAAGTTCACGAAAGACCACCGAAGAAGCACTAAACAAAATTGATAAAATAATAAATTAATGCATATCAAAATTACAAAACCTTACATTAAAATCACAAAATATTAAAATTAAAATTCTACTCACTGTTGACAAGTGTAAATTAATATTTTAAGAGAAAAAAAAAATTCTACTCGATTTAAAAAATGTAAAATTAAAAAAAAAATAGGTATATGAAAACATTAAATTAGTACCTAAGAGTAATAATTAAAATAATCTAGGGGCAAACAAACAATTTTATTTTGGATAGTTTTTGATTAATTTCGGACTTATTCAGGATTTTTCGTACTAACAAGTTATTCTCATCAAATTGAATTTTTAACATCCATTCCATTGAAGGCCCAAGCCTTCCTATTCCCAAGGATAGGACAGAAATAAGATAAAAATAATATGAAATCAAATTCAATTTTCTCTTACATCATATGAATTCAGTAAGTATTAAAATTTGCTAAAAACAGAGTAACTTGTAATAGGGTACCTCTTCAATTTGTGGATGCGAAAGGAAAGTAAATAATGAGGTACCACATAGAGTCAAAAAAGCAAACGGAGAAGGAAGGAAATAAACAGTCAGACAAAAAAAGCAAACGGAGTATACTCTCAGATACTCTCCACAATTATAGGAAGGAAGGAAATAAATAGTCAGACAAAGCTCCTCCTATTCAAAACTGTACTCCTAACAGTTTTGCTCTATGGTGCGGAGTTGGACCGTCCTGGATCGGCGAGCAAAGTGATAGCATCGGAGATGAGGTTCCTGAAAACCTCCAGAGGAAAACCCGAAGGGACCGAATTTGCAATGAAAGAATCCGGAAGTATCTAGGGGTCTCACCAGTTGGAGAGATAGTGGAGCAGCGCCAACTTAAATGCCACGTGAGCAGAACGGGGGATGATCGAAAGATCAAGTTGTTAATGGAGGCCAGGTAGAGAAAGAAGAAGAAGTTAGAAATAAAAAAAATTATAGTTGGAATACTTTGTTTTTTTCATTTTTAACCAAACTAGAAAATTGTAATCACATATTTTGTGCCATAACCAATACACACGTAACCAATATAAACAATATAAACACGTAACCAATTCAAATGAATAATTAATAAAATCTTGTTACTCATGTATTGTGTTCCAAATTGAATGAAATCTAAGAAATAATAACTTGTAAAGAAAAATATAAAACACTAACAACTCTATTATATGAAGACAAATAACATGGAAGGTTAATAAACAACAGGTGTCCTTAAATCTAGAGGTATCAACTTAGCGCGGACCATCATCATTCTTGCCATGACCAACAGCAATTTATATCCTTGTATAATGGAACCTCCATCGATTTTGCTAATGTTACCGCCTACACAACATTCTACACCCTTCAGTAATGTAATATCCAGAGCTTACTCATTTCCATTAAAAAATTGACCCTCATATTTTTCCCTTAGTACTTTATATATACTTAACAGTTTTTATTTTGGAGCTTAGGTGTAAAATGTGTATAGCAGAGAGGAGAAACGTGTAAGAGTTACATATCACTTCGTTGTAAATGCAAAGGAACACAATGACAGGGGTTCAACCTTTTATGTCCTTTGAAATTATTTATTTATTTATTTTTTATCTTATTTAGATTTGGTATTACCTCTAATATTAATTTGATTGAATTACGCGATATTTTTGGATTATATTTTGTTGTATTATACATCGAAGTCTAAAAAGGCAGATTCTAGAACTCACTGAAGCATTTTCATGGTTCTTATTATCACAGCTGTAATAAATGGTGTGACGCTTCTTTTCGATTGTATTCTGGCCTGTCCATCGTATCTCCTGGATGGAAACCAAGACTTACATCGGTTAGTTTCATCTAAGAGCAGTTTAAGTGCACCGGGTCTGTATGAGGGTAGAACTATCTAGTATCTCACGTTGAAAGTCCCATAGGGGCTGCTGGGTCGTTTCCTCTGAAGATAGTTAAAATTCGAGGCTGTTTTTGGTTTCGCAATGTTAAGTACTTCGGGTAGGGGGGGCCATTATCAATCTTTCCGTACCCTAATTTACTGGTGGGACTGCCACCTCAGAGCTTGTGAACCAGCTCCTTCATTCGGGGCGGCTTCCTAGGGAAGATGATCCTGGGGTATGCACTGTAGGTGACCTTTTAGTATAGGGTGTTGGGTGCTGTAGAGTGCTGCAATATTCTGGCGCAAATGCATGGTGGATTGAACTCGGGTCCTTGGTTTCGTTACTCACCATTGGTGCCTCATGCAAAGACACTTCCCTGAGAGTATTTTTTTATTTTTAATTAATAATGATTTATTTTTTTAATTTGTGAAGATATAAAGTTTTTTAAGACAAATACCACTTAAATTAACCGGCAATACCACCCTAAGTGACCCGAATAATTGCATTAAAATATTTTCTAAGGATGGGCGTACTAATCCAAAACGTAAGCTTTGAACAACGTTAAAGAGAATAAATAATTGTGTAATGCTGAGCAAAATTTAATAAAAGATTAAAAAAAAAATAAATCCTTGATCATAATTATGAACAGGTTGCAAAGAAATCGGTTCAAGTTAGTTGGAACTCTAGCACTAGAGTAGGGAATATTCTTATTCCAACCTAAAATTTATCATTAGATGATGCAGTGAGCATGTTAGAAATACCCAGACTTAGGTACATTTTCATGCAGTATTTTTTCAACTGAAGCTATATATATGAAGTAAGGGAAATTTATTATATAGTGAAAAAAAAAATCCTTAGTCTGTTCCAAAACTAATTGGCTTTGCTTAGTAGGAAAAGTGGCAAAGATACTGTCCGTTTAGCATGCAGAAATAGACTTTTTTGAAGCAGGAAATTGTGAAAGTCAAAGATAAGATCAGGAATACGGAACGCTGTTTCCACACCAACAGAGAGGAACAAAAGTTTAGAAGCTGCTACGAATTAATAGAACGTGCACAGAATGGGCTAGGAGCTCCCTAAAATTTAGAAAAGTAAAAGAAATTTTGAACTAATTACGAAAGAAAACGTAAATTTTTCACAAGGATACGTGATCAGGGACCACCTATTTGAAAATCTTAAAAAACCTAGATGTTATTTCACAAAAGTTTTCCAATTTTTTTCTTTTTAATAAATTCATCATTGTCAAATATAATACTAATATTATAATACTTATTGTTATAATATTATATTATAATAGTAATACATTTTAAAGTAGTTAATTTAAACAGAATAAAAAGGAGTTATGCTTTGCTTAAGGACAAACTTAAACCCACAGCATATATCATATACAATTAATATATCTAATATTAATTAAAACAAATTAGCTATTTTTGGGGGGGTAATTTTTTAAAGAAATTTCTTCAGTATTCGTATTCTATTTATTGGGATTTTCTATATATTTTCTTTGCCAACGTTTCAGTTTTTTTCCCAATCTTCAGGATAAATAAAAAAAAGTGATAGAACAACCAGAACAAATTATAGAAAATAGGACGGTTAATAGAACAGCAATAATAATTATTATTCGTAATAACTTATTTAAAACATCCTCAAATATTGCAGTTCATATCTTCTAGTTCAATTTTACAATATTATTATTCATTCTCTTTGTCATGATAATACCCATAAACTCTATTATTTCGTTTTTATTGTTACACTATTAAACATTTTGTTTTTCCATTAAATTAACATCCTTATATAAATTTCATTGCCACATTATACCTACTTGCTCAAACTAGACTGTGTCCCAATTTAATATTTATTTATTTTTATCTCCTCTCATATGTGTCTCAATGTACTACTAACATAAATGCATGAGCATGTTTTAAATAAGTTATTATAAATACTAATTATTAATGTTGCTCTATATTGCCGGAGTTTGGCCTGAAGATGAAAAAAAAAAAAAAAAACCGAAACCTTGGCAAACAAAATAATATAAATACTGGAAAAATTTATTTACAAAATTACCCATAGTAAAAATAAAGATTTGCGGTATGACAAATTACTGTTGGTTAAGGAAATAAAATATAAAAGTTAATGAAAATGCTCCTTTAGCCTAATGGTAAAACTTACGTATTCATCCAAACGGTTTTTAAAAACGTGAAATGTCCAAAAAAACTAAATTGAAGATTATTAACTTGAAAAGTTTAAGTTCATGAATGCCATTGACAATATGACATTACTTATGGGAATACAAAAAAATACTTATCGTACATCTTAGTTATTTTATGGACGACATATATACGTTTTCATCAAAGTTATACAGAAAAGAAGATGGAAAAGAAGAATCTATGAGAAGGTGAGAAGCCAAGTCACAATTTAATAATTTTTTGAAAATTCATTTTAAAGTTAAAACATTTTGATAAAACCTAGAACGTTTAAGTTTGTATCATATTTTTATTATGACTCTAATGTATATTCCTTGAATATTGAGCAATATTGCTTTTGAAAAACATTTTATAAATAAAAACTATTCATAACCGTTCTTAACTCTACCATTGAAAACAAAAAAAAAATCATTTGTACCCCTTGGCTTCTCACCCACTTGTATTAATTTAAATGGCAGATCGGCATTAATGGTTAAGCACTTATTTTCCAAACGCATCACAAGCATCCACACTTATCACGAGATCTCAGAAAAATATATGAGTATATCTAATACATTATTACCAAAATCGTTAAATACCTGAGATGTAATTTGTCTCATTAATTTTCTAAATAAAAGCCGTGTATAACAAGGCGCCACAGGAGCGAAGGAGAAGATTGAAAATAATTACTTTTTCACAGGACAGCTTAGTCAGAAATTTCCAATCAAGTCGACAGGAGTAATTAACTTGATTGAACATTCATGAAATGGACGGTGAAGAGTTACTTACCTATCTATAGCGGCAAAGGGTATCATATTTCTTTTTACATAGGAAAAAATCTATACAACAAATATAATAAAATTTAAAAAAAATTTCTTCTCAGAAAGAAAATTGTTACAACCTGACTCGTTCGTCGTTGGAGATAGTCCACTGTATTTATTTACAGAAATTAAATATATTTATATACTATTTTATAGTATAAACATTTTTAAGAACGGATTCCAAAAGAAAAAGCTGTATTAAATTGCTTTAGAAAATTGTGAGCCGAGCTGTCGTACGCTATGGTGCTGGGGTATTCAGAGGTAGTATAATCAGGTTTAATTGATATTAATATTTTTCATTAAAAAGCATTCAAACTACTTTTACAACACTCCTAAATACTTCTTGTATTTAGAAACAAATATGCTGCCTACCTTTCTTTACACTGTAAAGCTGCACTTAAAATATATACAGAAATGTCTTTCACTGGAACAGCACAGAACAGATATCCTTATATATTAGTTGATGAAGTCATAAAAAGAAAAATATATTTTTACGAAGATTGGGAAAGTTTGTGTAGCTGATACAACATTTCATTAGGTAATTTCGATAATGTAAATTTTATTATAAATGAGATTACCGATAAAATGAAAATTACTTTGATGAACAAATATAAATAAGTTGCACGGAATAGCGAATATAACATATTATATAAGTAACTAAAGTATCAACCAGACTTACTTATTGATAAAAAATTTGATTCTACCACGATCAATTGGATATTCAAAGTGAGCGGTGAACTTTAATACTTAGTATAGGTTTCATAATCAGAATAAATTATGCTCGTATGTAATCTTAGAAATAGAGACGAAGATATTTACCATGCAGTTTGTCCCATTCTTTCTGAATTTAGAATAAAATATTTTAAAACAAATCCATAAACTTTTAAACTCTACCTCATGAATTCAAAAGTTACTTAAATGATAAAAACTGGAATAGCCTTGTTGGCTATATTAGAGTAGCCTGGAACTACAGATATAAATTAATTAAAGAATTCAATTATTAACTTTAATAAAAAGTTTTTAATACTATCGATTTAAATATACCAAATTTTGTTTGACTTTCGCAGGATGTTTGTAAATAATTGCAGAAGCATTTATTCTTTAAAATAAGATATAATTTTATTATCCTAGCTAGTATTTTTGTTGATTCCCCTCAGTCGGTCATTACCACGGGGTACCAATATCTTTAGCTATTATTTGTTATTTACTGTGCATATATGAACTTATTAGAAATAAAGATATTTTTATAATAATTATTATTATTGTTATTATACATTATATATAAATAGTAGTAAACCACATAATAGTATAGTGTTATATAAACCATATATAGTATATAGAACATGTATATATTTGTATTTTTCACTTCAGTTCAAATTTACTTATTTATTATTATTATTTTTTTTAAGATTATCAAATAAAGGGATGATACAAGTCACTTTTCTGAGGCTTATTCATATTAAATCGGAAGTTCAATTTTACATTAACAATAATCTCTAAAATAGTTATGATATCGTTAAGCGGTTATAATATCTTTTTTACGAGGGTTCAATTAGTTTCCACGTTTTATGGCCCCTACTCCCTGATCCTAAAATAACTATAAAAAATTTGTTCTATCGTTGAAGCTATACTCAATAACCCCCATCATTTTCCTGAACTATTAAACTTTCGACGATGAAACTTTAGGGTTATGAATTAATAAGATTAAAGTCTTGAAGAATAAAAAATTCTTCAAGGGGGAAGTTATGAATAAAGTACTATACACTGAAGTTTATTTATTTTATATTATTGTCAGGTATCTTATTTATTTTTGTATAAGACGTGTTATAATTTTTTCCATAAACTTTCAGCATCAGTCCTTTAACAGATTCATGCTTGAAGTTGAAAAACTTTCCAATTGTGGTGTCATTCATTAAGAAGTTTAAAAAAAAAGAAAAAAATTAAATACACCTAAAGTTTTATCGTAATACAATATCGTTCGTTTTTATACAATTTCCAAGTATTTTCTTTCTCAAAAATAGCAACAAAGCATCGCTTCCTCCACTCCTCTCCCGAAATGATTTAAATGATGGTCGATAAAATTTTTAATTCAATAGAAATTCAATACTATAGAAATAAAAAAGATACATGATAAAAATGATTGAAATCCGGATGTCAAATATTATTATGAATAATTTATATTAATCACACAGTTTTCGTGAAATTCATATATTTTTAAAAATTTAAATAAGTCTTTAAAAATGAAAATACAAAAAAATCAGTTTAAAATGAATCATCCTAGGAGCCAATAATTAATCATTAATATATTAAAGATTTGTAGTTCACGAGGGTAATGACTGAATTGATTGAGTAATGGTGTTCATTAAGCCAACCATCATGTTCGTGAACATTTCCATCCAAACATTTCCATACAATTTTCATTTTTTGTCCTCAAATATAGCGACAAAGCATCGCTTTTTTTTCCTCCAAAATTAACGAAACATAGGTCATTTTCAATACCACAGAAAAAAAAATTATATTAATTCAAATGTTGAAAACTTTGCTGAGTAATTCGGAATGATATTTATTACACAGTTTTCACGAAATGCATTGTTTTTTTTTTTAATTTAAATACATTTTTTGTTTAGTCTTCGTAAGTTATAAAATTTAAGTTGCCATCTTTTATTTATTTATTTTCACTTATAATGCATTGTTTCTTAATTCCCAAGTGTAAAACTGTGAGATATTATTTTTCGAACTATTGTTTGTATTTATAGAAGGCTGCTCCTCAGGACATTATCATATGAAAACATTTTTTGATTCTTTTAGTATCATTTCCCAAGATATATAGTTATAATTTATTCATGTAAAGTTTATGCCGAATTGACATTTATATTCCTTTTTTTTTAATATCATTTGAATGTTATAATTTATTTTCCTTTATGAATGTACTTTCAAACAACTAAATATCACTGAGAAAAGTTCTATTTGAATTTTATATGTTTAACAAACTTAACTGAAAAGAAAATCTTCCGGTTTCCGTTCCATCATTAATTTAAATTAGAAAAAGTAATACAGAGTAAAGGGAATCATGAATTTTTGATAAGAATAAGTTCTTTGTCCATTTTTTTATCCCCCGTAAGGCAATGTACTTAGCACCCTAAGAACCCCTACCATTATTAGATCATGCCATCCAGAGACCTTCACTGCTTCTGTCTCCTTCCCCTCAGCCCAGTTCTTTTGTAGAATTATCTTTTATACTTTTAAATGTATACATATTCTGTTTCCTCATTGATAAATACATATAAGGAGCGATCCCAATTAAAATTAATCTTTGACACATATTTTTTTGTTCAATCCGATTATACATAGGGATCTCTCTCTCTCTCTCTCTCTCTCTCTCTCTCTCTCTCTATCTCTCTCTCTCTCTCTCTCTCTCTCTCTCTCTCTCTCTCTCTCTCTCACTCTCACTCTCTCTCTCTCTCTATATATATATATATATATATATATATAAATATATATATATATATATATATATATATATATATATATATATATATATATATATATATATATATTTATATATTAATATATTTTTTAAATTATATGTATAGAACAAACAATATATGTAGTATACCTACATACTAAAACGCATGAACGCTCTTGTAGGTAGGGTAGTAGAAATGATCGGCTTTGGATATTCCATTTGCTGCTTCTGGGTCAATCTTCCTTGTGTTGCTAATGAATGTTTCCAAATAGGTAAATTCCTGTACAACTTCAAGTGTCTCCCCATTACAGATGAGTTGGACGTCCTCATGATCCTCTGGTCCCCATTTTACTGGAATACATTGCGTCTCCTAATTTCGACTCACTTTCGCATCAGAACGGAGCGTCCAAAAAACATATCTTCAATTCAAATTCAAATTCAAAGATTCAAAATTGTAGTTAATTTAATCTTATTTAATTTAATGTGAAATAAATGTTAGAATTTATTCAGATTGATGAGCAAAAAGGGAAAAAAACTGGGTAAGTAGAAATTCATGATTAGCACCATAATAAACATAAATGAGCAAATTTTCAGAACTTCTCCAAATCTTTCAACCGAGATCCCTTTCTGAACACGTATAGTCAAAACAATGCTTTTACGAATGAAAATAAAAATATCTACAAAGTTCGCAGATTTACGCTGCTGGGTACTCTTTCTTCACGTAAATAGAAGCCTAGTAGGTTAAGAGAAACAAGTTAGAACCCTGCCCTCAAAAGCTCAAAAGCTGCGCTCAAAAGCACATTTTTAAAAAAAAGCTATTTAAACAATTCAAAAAAAGTACAAAAAGACATATAAAAGAGCCCTCCAACCACTCACAGGTGTCATATATGCCAAATAGATTTGCCAACAGTATCATTGGATATTCATAATTAAATAGTAGAAATGAAGTGACTCAGAATTTTGACATCGAATTACGTATTTCAGAGTACGATTTACGATAGCCATGAGTTTGAGCCAAGCAAACACATCTGTAAAAACGGACTTTTCCCTCGTTATCATGGAAACTGGCATGTGAACTATTCTAAAATGATGGGATATAAATGAATCGGCATTATGAGATGATTGCGATTATTTATGTTTATTTCCGCCGTTTTAACCTCTGTGCCAGATCGACCGGAAAGCATGTGCCGAGTCCAGAAATGCACCCGAACAATACTGTTTGCATTCTAGGGCTGTGGAAATATGGTCAAAAACTCGGAGTTCTTGTTGAACAATGGAATGTTGTGAAATTGCTTATTATAAAAAATTATATTTTTGGATCCCTCATCGATTTCAGCATTAGCGTCAAGCCAACTTAAACGCATTTCACTGTGTATTTTTCTATAAAATTTTGTGAATTATTTTGTTTCAGCCTCACGGTTAGATATTGTGCTATATTGTAGATATCCTTAAATTATAAAATATTTATAAATCATGAATGCCTACGTTAGCCAGTTTATATGGAAAAAAATGTTGATATTGATTGATAATGATTGTTAAATAGAAATGAATTAGGAAATGCTCATCTTTTTTCTTTTTTTTTTTAAATTGATGATTGAAATTTCGCTGTACTGTAACATCTCAAAAAAAGGTTAATATTGGAATAGGTATGCATGCGTTCATCACTGTAACCTCTTGTAAACATGTTTTTACATCGATTTTTTAGTTTTTTTTCATTTTTACATACGTATCATAGTGAACTGCATAGATGCTCTTATTGGAAAATCTACATTTATATCTCAAAATTTATCTTTTTTTAGATATTACACGGTTAAACTGGTGTAGTGATATATTTTATAGCTGACAATGTAATCAACGTAATGAAAAAAAAAAACAGGCGAAAAATAAAGGCTGGCTAAATATCAGCTATATATGTTTAGGACTGTCAAGATAATAAATAACAGTTGAAAATTAACACATATCTGGTGAAAAATAACTGGATTCCATTCAGGTTATCAAATTAATTTAATTGTGAACGAAAAAAGCTATTGACGTACAAAGGATACGAAAATCATGGCAAAATGCCCGTCTCAAAGTTTTAGTTTTTTATGTTTTGTTCATCATGAAAAGAAAAATTAAAAAGATGAGCATTTCGTTATTTATTACTATTTAACAATATCATGAACATATTTTTCCTGTATTAACTGGCTTAAATAGGCATTCATGATTTATAAACCTCAATTTTGATATCATTTTGAAGTTCTGCTTCCAATGTTCCAAATCCGTTTGAAAAGCGAATAGCATCAAAACCGATCAACATAATAGTAAAGTGTTTTCGGAACATTTATTTGAATGTTTTTTTTCCAAAACTTTAAAAAAAAGACTTGGAACTTTTGTGCTTATAAACAGCCCCCCTCTATTTAGAACAGTGATGTCCTGTTGTAGTCACCGTTTTTGAAATAGGTGTCGATACCCAATGCTTGAGCTTTTTAATTTATATTACGGCTGGTTCAATATAAAATATATATATTACAGGCGATAAACCATTAAAATTGTCATTAATGATATCCATAAGGATCGCAACATGTTAGATCCTAAGGAGACAGGATGCAAATTAAATCGCAATATCGATGGCGGGGCAGACAGGGAGCCTGGCTGCGGACTAAAGCTGACCACCATTTATGCTAATGACATCAAAGTGAAGCCGCCAAATTGCCCGCAAAGGATTTAGCATCTAATAATGCTCAACGAATTGCTGAATAATTATAAGGCCCTTTGGGAATTGAGGACTGTCGGTTGCGGCTTTGGTCGACAATTATTGACTTTGTAGTCCCCAACTTTGTAATATTAGCATATCTTCACATACAATACCGATCTTATGATAACACATGCACGAAGCCTGTTACAATTTACCGACACCGTCTTCACAAAGAGTGTCGATAGCGCGTGCGTTCTTTCAGTGAATAACGGCACATCTATTGCACCAAAAACTTCAATAGCACTTGACAAACGTTGAGTGGATTAAAACTAGATATGAGTATTATAATGAATCCTAGCAAATGCTTTCAAATCACCTTTACTCCGTCGTAAATATGCGGCATCCTGTCTTAATTATAATGGATCAACAAGATTTTCTGTAACATTGATGAGAATAAGTGTGGGGTTATGTTGGTCAAGTACGCGCTAAATTCTACAAAGTTCGACATTACAGGACTTTAAAATTAGCTTTAATAAAAGCTTGTCGGAGATACTCATTTTCCAATCTTCATTTGACTATGATAGTAGGATGTAGAATACAATTGAATTAATGAATTGAAAAAAAAAATGTATTAATTCGCTATTACCGTAGTTACCTCGACAAAAAATTATCATATTCTGCTGGGTGACTGTGGAGAAGCGCTTAAAAAATATAAAACTGTCAGGGAGAAATGTAAATCACAAAATATTATGAAGAAGAGCTCCTGTAGGTTCTGCTAACGAAAAAAAAAACCTACACAGTTGACATCCGCATGATGGTATAGAAGGATTAATCTAATTAGGTATTAAAAAATTATTTGCCACTTCTATAGAATAATTTAGCAATCCCTAAAAAACGTACTGGTAGATGAATACCGATACAAAAGAAAAAGTTGAAATACACATCTTTATCAAGAGGTTGGCACTAATATTTTTACAACTCGTTGTACTTCACCCCAGCAAACTTTCTCGGCTGATTTCTAAAATATAAATGTGTTAGGCTTCATGCTCCGTATAGGGAAGCTCTTACCAGTTAAATATTTGGATTTAACGAGACGATTACGCACTTATCCCATAACACCTATATGAAGTATTCCGTAGTACTAAATCGGTAAATGATAAGCCAATTACTGTAACAAGTACAGTTTTTTTGGTACAGGATCAGGATGTTGGGAGGAATAAAAAGGAAACGACATATTTTCGAAATATAATATTTATTTTATATAAACATGTAAAACCCATTGAATCTTTGCAAAGGCATTATTAAGGATCATCTGAATAAAGAATATATGACATGAGATGTCATACCACGATAAAAACTATCAATTTTTTATATATGTTTGTTGATTAAGGTGAACACTCCAATATATAAAAATAAAGGCAGGCTGCGTTTATTTCACCACTTTGTTTATTATGATGCAAATTTTCGGCCTACAAGCCATCCTCAGGCATCTTAAAATTATTTAAAATTAATATACTGTCATATTTAAGTCCAAACCGGACCAAGTCGAAATATACAGCGTCAAACTTCAAAAATAAAATAACAATACGGGAGCCATCTCAGTCATCACAGCCATCACAGGTGAAACTCTAGTATTGTTATCTTATTTTTGAAGTTTGGCGTTGTATATTTCGACTTGGTCCGGCTTGGACTTAAATATGACAGTAGATTCATTTTAAATAATTTTAAGATGCCTGAGGATTGCTTGTAGGCCGAAAATGTGCATCATAATAAATAAAGTGCTGAAATAAAAGCAGCCTGCCTTTATTTTAATCAATTTTTCATATTCTGTTCTGTAGCATTCCCCATCATAAAAAGCAGGAGTAGCTGCCCAATATGGGTTCTAGCGTCTCTGGTATTTTATGTACATCATCCTGATATCCTAGCGAAATTTCTCTCCTTGTTAGTCGGTTACTGAACTAAAATTTACTATATAAAAAAAAAAAAACCAGACAGGAGTGTAAAATAGGCATTTTTAAGGACATGCGATAACTTTTTTATCTACTGTAATTCTCGGAAAAGGGCCGTTTCTCATCTGGAAATCTATAATATTACATTTAATTTAATATGTATATTAATACCAAACTGTATTTTGAATTGCTTATTTTTTAATGTTTGTGTGTTTTTAGAACTGAATTTGAAATACCTATAAACACCCCACCTTTCTTTCATTACAAGATCAGTGCGAGAACAAACCAATTTAAACTTTTCTGTTTGATATAATCTACTTAGACCTTGGTGAGTGCCAACATGTATTTGATTACTTGTCTTAATTAAATTCATAAATGTTTTATAACACTAATTTATATTTAATTTAATTTAATAGGTATAATAATCCCAAACTGAATTTTGTATTGCTTATTTTTGAATTTTTGTGTGTTTTTAGAACTGAAGATGAATGTATAACATTCAAAACTAGTTTTCAATAAAAACAAAATTATAGAAGTGGCAAATAATTTATCAATCCCTAATAAAATATGCAGCAGTTCACCTCTGCCATAAAGATATAGAAATAATTATTGTAAAGGTGACAGAGTATAAGGGGAGGGGAGGTATCATTGTGGCACGCGTTATAAAAAGGTTTGGCATCCCTGGTATAAAGTAACGTTAAATCCATATCCTGAACTTCGAAGAACTGCCCGTTTGGTAGAATGAAATCAAAATCCCGCTTCATCACAAATCAGCGGCGAGAGTTCACCAAGGTGAAGTACAACGAGTTTTAAAGATATCAATCCCAACCTGTTATTTAAGTTGGATGTTTCAACTTCTGCTTGAGGGGTAGTGAGTGTGGCCTCGGCAACAAGCTAAATGTATGTGTTGTGTAAACTTACTCCTACTATCATGCTTTACCGTGACAACTGCGGAGTAGCACAATGAAATAAAAATCCTTTTTTTTTTTTCAATACATTTATTAAATTACATTTCACAACCCTTTTCGTAACCGTCACTTAAGATTGTAAAATGTGATTCTCAGAAAACTTTTAACTTTTTTCGATGATTACATCAGTATAATAATACTCCGGAAACGGACTGTTTTGTGCTTCCTTCACGCCCGCTACGGCTTGTAGCAAATACTACAAACAACTAAATCTAGGTTAAGAAATAAAGATTTTACAGTCATGTTCTAATGGGCAACAACCCCACATTACCTTACCTTTAGTTTTGTTTATTCGAAATAATTAACCTTTTTTTATTGGTGTTTAACGTCCTTTCCGACTCCAAATCAGGCAAACAGGACGGGCTATTCCTACAGGTTAGCCTTCTAAAGAGAGTGGGAAGGCAATTCATTACGTTGTCCACCACGAAACAATTAACCGTCTCTGATTGCTACTAGTAATAAGAAATGTATAAATCTAAACTCATTTAATGGAAACTAAATGGAATTTCCACGGTAAGTAAATAGAAAAATGAAAAATTTATTTTTAACTTGTCAAACCAAAAATATACAGCAATGTGGTGCTGCAATAGCTTACAAACTATTTTGATGTATAGGCTCTTTTATTACAGAAGGCGCAAAGAAATGCATGCTGCTGAAAATATTTCATGCATTTTTATTTATTTATTTATTTATTTTTATTTATTTCACATGTTTATGTGAAATCTTTTAAATTATTTTAAAAAGTAGATGATTATTGTAGAGTAGTGAGTGAAAGTTGTATGATGCGCAGTACCAGATTTGTCATTGTTTTATTTATTGTTTATACTTCTAGATATACCATCGTAATATATATATATATATATATATATATATATATATATATATATATATATATATATATATATATATTATATAACTGATAAAAGACACTGAATATAAATGTTGCCAATTATTCAAGGACATATTTCAAACACAAACACTGGGCTCAAACATATTAAATTAAAAGTAGGAATGTGATAAAAGAACGAAAACAATGTATGAAGTTTACACAAATACCATTATAAAACCAGTGGACTTCAGTAATAATTATAGTTATAATTTATGCCTTTGAGGAGATTCAAATAAACCGATGACCACTAAAGTTCATGTGTTAAAGGTACTTAGAACATTAAAAAAAACAAAGCATAATTTATTGAAGTGAAACTATTCTAAGCCTTATTTTGTTGTTTTACTTATTTTAACTTTGATTACTATTATCATAATTTAAAAATAACGTTGGCAACTCTTGCTGAGAGTTGTTCTGGAAACAATAGGTGTCTTCTACCAAATCCATTTGTCCGACCTGATATTCCTTAGCCACGGAAGTAGACAGACGAACACAAAGGCCTATATTGTCGCCTACTAATGGAATGGTGCAATATATCCACGACAAAAGAGTGAGAGGAACAGCGGTAAACAAGAAAGGGGCATGAACAAAGCAGGATATGGAAAACTGTCTACGGTTGGATAAGTTGTAGCTATTCCTGCACCTTGTCTCCAACTTAATTAAGACAAAGGGAGGTATGCAGAGACATTCCTTTATCAGGAACTTTCCTTCAAAAAAGGAAGCCTCTGATGAACCTAAATAATAAAAGCCAATTTGATTGGAGAGGGCTTTTTCTTTCCCTACACAATGGAAGAAGACGCGTTAAAGGACCGATCAAGGAAAGGAGTTATGGGGACTGTTACTACTAAAAAAAAAATTTCTCAATTTGTATTTTTACAAAGTAATGCTTGTATATATTTTATATAAATAATATTTGCAATTTTATGGTAATCAACTACATGGCCTTAGATACAACGAAAATAAACAAGTGTAAAAGAGAAATTGTCGTGTGGACTAAGAAATATATGTACTTTTTTTTTTAAATATATAATTATCATTTTTTCAAGTATATTTAAATTTTTATGTAAAATACATTTGAATAAATTATTGCGTTATACCTTTTCCTCTGCGTGCTGTTTGCTGATGACATCTTACATTATTTACTACACCTTCTTCTTTCAAATAGCCCAATAAAAACTACTTGATCCTCTCCAATCCGGCTTCCGTCCCAGTTTCTCCACACAATCCGCGCTACTCAAAATTACCACTGACATAAATACCGCTATGGACCGAAAAAAATTAACTGTATTAATACTCCTTGACTTTTCTAAAGCTTTTGATTCCCTGGACCATTCTATCCTTTTTGCCAAATTAAAATCACTATCCCTTTCCAACAGCTCTATCCAATGGTTCAAATCTTTCCTTTCCGATCGGACTCAAGCAGTTACCATTCCTAATCAACCCGTATCTTCCTTCCTTACCTTGTCCTCAGGAGTAGTCCAAGGTTCGAGTATTTCTCCACTGCTTTTCAATACCTATATCAATGATCTTCCTAATTCAATCCACCACTGTTCCCATCACTTATACGCCGACGACTTACAAATCTATTTATCCTTTCCTCCTTCTGAGCTATTAGTAGCGTTTTCCAGTATCCAGAAAGACCTAGATAGAATCAGTGCCTGGGCAAACCCGAATAGATTAAGATTAAACGCTATGAAAACTCAGGCCATTGTCATAGGTTCCAATTCTCTCCTCAGATCCAATGACACCTGTCCTACTTTAATCCTAAATGATCACCCCGTCACGTTCAGCTCCTCAATCAAAAACTTGGGTATTACTATCGACCGAAACCTTTCCTGGAAACCCCACATTGCCCAAATTTCCCGATGGTCAATAAGTACCCTTAAATTATTCCATCGTTCTCGACATCTTCTCCCACAACCTACCCGAAAACTCCTCGTGTCCTCTATTATCTTTCCCCACTTTGACTACGGATGTGTGGTATACGGGGGCCTCTCGAATGTGCTCGAGGACAGATTGAAGCGGATCATGAACTGCTTTTTAAGATTTGTCTTCGGCACCTCGAGACGGGCCCATGTGTCCCACCTTTACGGCGAGTTAGAGTGGCTCTTCCCTTGCAACCGTAGACAATATTTCCTCGGATCTTTTCTATACCAAACTATCACCACCCACCATCCTTCCTACATCTACAGCCTCCTACAATTCAAATCCTCGGTCCACGCACTGGAAACAAGATCTCGCCTTTCTGACCTCCATACTCCCTCCCACAGAACCAAAACATTCGAACGCTCCTTTCTCGCCCGCTCCTCTACCCTTTGGAATTCCTTTCCTTCTAATATCCGCCATGCTTCTTCTCTATCCTCATTCAAATCCCTCCTTTTCCAACACCTTCTTTCTCTCGAAAATGATGCTCTTTAATTGCGAAATTTCAGTTTACTATTAACATCTGGATCAGAAGTGAATAATGGTTTTTAATGTACAAATTTTGCTAATCAATTCATAATTTTTGTATTTTTCATTTTCTCTGTGTTTTTTTTTTTTTTACTTTTTTCTTGTTTTTTTTTCTCCTTTGCTCAAATTAATTTTATATTTTTTCTGTATTTTATAGTCTTATGGCCAGATAATGTTACTGTTTTATTGGTTCCTTCATGTTATTCTTAAGGGACCTAGTCCCAGAATAAAGTTCTTTTATCTATCTATCTATCTATCTTATCTATCTATCTAAAAACACTATAAAAAACAAAACATTTTTAAGTAGTTATAATATTAAATTCCGAAACCAAAAATTACCAGTATTTCAAGAAATTCTTCATGAAGTTTATGTCCCTCTGGGCCATTAAAAAAGTCTATTGTCTCTTGCTCATTTAGCAAACTATTTCCTAAATATTTAAATAAGAAACTTTTTAAAATTCTAGTTAATCATGAATCAAGTATATATATATAATACTCTTCAACCAAAGGTTAAAATTAAAGTTAAGTAGTTCGCCTTGTGTTTTAAAAATAGTTTGTATGAAGTTTATATTATTTTTATCACTAATATGATTAGAATTCATTTGTAGATTTTCATACACACAGATGCAGGAATGTGGAATTAAATAGAAGAAAAACTAAAATAACGACAAAATAGAACCAGCTTAAACATATAAAGTACAAAAAAACCACAATTTAAATAAAAATTAAGCTTCAATTAACAACTACATAATTATTAATTCAGCTAAAAGCTGTATTACAGTAGTGCATATATAGCCTTTCATAAAGTAGGACCTTCCTTACTAAATATAATCTTTCATACTATGTTGTATACAGTAACAAATAAAATAAACAACATTATACATTTATCAGTTGACGTACGCATGATAGTATAGAAGGATCAGTATAATTAGGGATTGATAATATCTGTAATGTTGATTATATCTGTTTGATATAATCTACTTAAAACTCGAACTGAAGATGAATGTAAAACATTAGAAAATATTTTTCGATAAAAACAAAATTATAGAGGTGGCAAATAATTTATTAATCCCTAATTTTACATTTATCACTTGTTTTATTTATGCAAATATTTAATAAGTTTATAACATTTTTAATTTGTTGAATATATTTTAGTTATTACATATGCAGGAGTATGACAATAAAAAATATTTTGAGATGGATTGGACACACAGCAAATGAAAAATTAAAGGAATTAAATTATGCATAAATGGATTAATAATAAAGAAAATACATTTCAGTGTCCTCCGAAATTTTTGACTTTTTTTATATCCGTTAATCACTAATAAATAAAATGTAGATTTAAAAAAAATATTTTAATAAAGAAATATATAGTTACAAACATATTTATTTTTATATAATATTATATATATATAAATCTGTATATTTATGTTTGAAATTTAATAGATGAATAATAGAAAAAATAGAAAGAATAAAGTATAAACTACATTCTGCTAGTTGTAACAGTTTTGGTTGGTTGACAGAATGTATAGTATTTAAGTAGAAGTGAAATTTCGATATTGAGAAACTAAAGAAGTGGCTGGCTTCTTTCATGATAGGATTTCAAAGGGCAGAGTTTCCAATTACTAAGAGTTCTTTCAGAGGGTTGTGTTCGGGGAAGACTAAAAGCGGTTTTTGAGGGAGCATGTGTCCATAAAATAATCCTGTAGAAATTTCAAAAGGTCGAAGATTTATCGAAGAAAGATCTAGCTCGGGATCAACACACAGTCTCAAATAGATAATTTAAACAAGGTATAAAATAAGACGAAATGCTTCAAGAAAAATCAAATTAGAATTCAAGGGTCATTGTCTGTAGATAGTTTATTATGATTATATTTTTGTCTTGGGTGCCATAAAAAAAATAAAGCAGCTCACTTTTATTCCACTTATTATGACAACAGACGTTTCAGCTACATTACTTAGGTCATCTTTTTTGGCTAGGACAATGAGTCGTAGTCCGTCCACTTAAACTGGAAATATGATATTGTATCGGGTGTACAAATAAGTTTCCACCGTTTTTACTCAAAAATTAGGAAGTTATTGTAAACAAACGGTAGATTACATTTTATTTAAAATATTGTCCATCACTAGCTACTATTTTTTCCCATCTTTCTGGAAGCATTCGGATACCACGTTATCCATGAATCAGTCCATTTTTTCGTAACTTCATACGATGTGAAGCGCTGCTCAGACTGATCATGGACCATCGACCTGATAAGGCGGTAATCACTAGGCGCAATGTCTGGGGAATACGGCGGGTAGGTCACCAGTGACTATACGGTGCGAAAAACCTTTTATTTTATGTCTGGCAAACAGCATTTCAGATGTGCACAATCGGCGTTCAATGTCTCTTGGCTTCGTTTCCTTCATTTTTTATCATTCCCAACGATTTTAAACGATGTGAAATTGCTCTCTTCAAATGCAAGTACAAGTTCTTTTTGCGTTTGGTACGAATCTCCAATTCTGTGTCCACATAAAGTTTTGGCCGCCCACTACGTTCTTTGTCCTCCACGTCCAACTCGCCGTTTTTAAACTTTTGAAACCACTCACGACAACTTCTCCGACTTAAAGCAGTATCACTGTATGCTTCTACAAGCAATAGATTTAAGTTAAATAACTAAATCAAAACTTCCCGCAAATGACACTTATTCGGAACAAAACGACATTTTCGGACGAAAAAGAATACTGCTAACACAAAGTCACGAGTATTTAAGGTTATGTTGTTGCCAGATGTCTAAACTTGCCATGTGCCATTATTCAGTTGACAATTTCAACATAATCTAGTCGGTGGAGCCATCTCTCAACAACGGCGGAAACTTATTTTTGCACCTAATATTTTTGTGATATCAAGTTGGAACAGATGGGATATGAATTTCCAGAGCATGAGACAAATAAACACAAGAAAAAAAAAACAAACCTTAACGATATAATTTTTACTCAAAATAAATTTCGTTAACTTTAATACATTTCTCTCAAGGCCCAACAAGGTATTTTATCCCTTTTTTGAAGAACCTTTTTTGGATTTGAATCAATAAAATCGATAAATGAAAAATTTACTTCGTTTTAATCTTTGAATGTTTTGTTTTTGAAAATGCGTCAAGTTCTCTGAAAAAATATTTGTCAGTTGAAGACAAGTCGGGAGAATATGGTGGATGAGCTAATTCAATTTTGAGATCATCTATCTTTTATAAATTTGTCAGTCAATATTGTGGGAAGAAATATTAAATAGAAGGGGATTCCGAATATAACTTACGCTTCGGTACATCTTCTGGATTCATCGTCAGTACACGCCAACCTAGAACCGACAAGGAAAACGCTGGGATAAAGAAAGACCAACCAGAAGTTAATAGACGAAACGATGACATAAATTAATTGATGTTCATGACCTTATTTGATCTAACTAAGATAGGGAGGAAGAATTAATTATCCTTCCGGTTACTATTCTGATCAGGGTGGAATTGTTAAAATTTATTTCGTGATTAAACTTGGAAATGAATCGGAATCGGTTGTATTCGATATGCCGGAGTATTAACCTCTAATGCTCTCGATAACCGTGGTTTTGCTGGCGAACTTTGACTGATGATGTACCATAGGATGTACCATGATGGCCGAGAAGTGTTTGGATTAATCAAGACATAAGGAATGCATAATTCCTTCCATTGCATTCCTTGAAATCCATACATAATTGAAAGCGGTTCACAATACTTAAATTGAGCTTGAAGCTCAATAGTTGTATCAAGAAAAATAATATTCAGTTTTTCAACTATATAGCCCATTATGCACCACAATTAGGTATATATTAAAATAGAAATGCATATGAGGAGTATGGAATGATTGGAAGAAAGATATTATATTCATCGGTAGTTTTATGATCAGCTTACGAAGGATTAGGCCGAAGGAGGTGAGAAAAGGTAAGTGATAGGTGGGCCGAGGAAGTGGAAGCTTTCTGATTTCCATTATCCTCTCATTAACCTCGACCTAACAGCCATCAAAGGGTCGTTAGTTCTCGGGTGCACCGGTGGTCGTGGTCACAGCCAAGTTTAAACCCCCGTCTCCCCCTCTCACCACCCTAAAATATCCTTCTCTAGCCTCGTCTTTTTATGACTTCATTATGTAAAGTTGCCCCTGTTAGCCACTAATTACAGGGGCTGTAATGGAAATTTAAACTATTTGTTTAGGGTTTCAGTTTAATAAATGCTTCCTAAAGCCTGTCCGATACTTGAAAATCCTAATATAACGAAATCTTGCGACCAAATTGACCATAAATCGGTTTATATTGCAACACTTCTAACAATAAACTTGAAACCGGTTGTTATCAGTAAAGATTACGAATCTTTGAAGCTCCAATTTTCAGTGAAAGGGTACAAATCATCAGTTTATATATATATATATATATATATATATATATATATATATATATATATATATATATATATATATATATATATATATATATATATACCGGCCGGTCCCGGGTTTCGGCACCAATTAACGTGTTTGAGACACTAAAAATAAAAGGTTTAAAGAAAAGCACACTCAGAGAGATCGGTTACAACTGAATTCATTTAACAAGTAATCCTCTTTATATAAGATCTAGGAGTTGTTTACACTCATGAGAGGGATTAAGATCTGTTATTACCCAGCTCTGGCTGTATATATATATATATATATATATTTAGTGTCTCAAGCACGTTAATTGGTGCCGAAACCCGGGACCGGCCGGTATAAAACAGAACCAGATTGAATTTTTTTGCTTTTTGTTCGCGCATTGTGCAAGTACTGAACAATAATGAAGGACGGTGTTGATAATAGCATTGTGAGACCCGCTACACTGAATCTGTCAGGAGATAGCGGAAATAAAGCGTTGGCCTGGATAAAGGTCAAGCTGGCGACAGCTCAGGAGCTGCGGAAGGATATTTCCAGCCTGCGGGAGTTCACCGGCGAGTTAGGCGAACTGAACCACTTCATCAAGGGCGGCGACCGTTTTACAACGAGACCAGCTGCGAAAGAAGCCGAAAATTTATTGGACCCGCGCGATGCCGAGTCACTAAGAGCGAACCTCATCGGCTGGGCCAGAAGAGGTATTCTGAACCATATACAAGCGGACGAAGAAACCTCCTTGAGGGCTATCAAGGAGAGCCGATGGAAGTGAATGCGCAGGAGGTCCGAAAAAGAAGGTACTCGTCCAGACGAGGTGGAACTCCCAGGGACACATCCAGTATATCGGGATCTTCAGAGACGGAGGAGAAACCAGGAAGTAGTGGCGGTGAGGGAAGCTTGAGCAGCGGCTGGAACCGACATCACAAGGTAGCGCAGCATCGCGTACAGCGGCAGACGACAATGGTGAGAAGGAAGCAGACGACTGCATGAGGCGGGTGCTAGCAGAGAGGCGACCGAGCTTGCGTCATCAACAATGTAGCAGGTGAGTTAAAGAATTGGTTGCCTATTGTTATTGCGAAGTGAAGTGCCTTGTGGACAAGGGGAGAGGCACTTCTGAACCGGAAATGCAATTGTAGGCTAGTAACCTTAGGTGGGCCATGTAAGGTGATGGGTGAGGCGGGCATGGGATTGAGCGAGTGGGGGAAAACGGGAGCACGATTACAAGTTCATGTAGTAGAGAGCATGCCCAGGGAATATCAGGCTATAGTTGGGTGCGACCTGTTAGAGAGGGTAGGCACTAAGGTGGAAAATAAACAGGACAGGTGGTATATTAAAATAGGAGGCAGGTCATACACATGTCACCGCGCTGTTAGAGGATCTCAGGTGGGGGCCGTGAATAGGGTGGTAGAGTGGAGAAACTTATTGCTAAAAGAATTTCGGGACATCTTTAATAAAAAAGGGGAAATATTAAGTGTCACGGGGAAGACAGTGCACGAAAAAATTACATACGTAAAGGAAAAAGCGGTATCCCCAAGCGCTTAGGCAACACATCCGGGAAGAGTTGGAGGAGTTGCGGCAGAGAATCATAATCAATAGTTCGTCCCCGTTTAATAGCCCCTTGTGGGCAGTGAAGAAGAAGAGTACGACAGGGCAAGAGAAATATAGAGTAGTTGTGGACTTTCGTCAGTTAAATGAAAATACGAAAGACGAAGCTTTTCCGATTCCCAGGTTCGAGGACATAATAGACAGACTTAGCGGGGCTACCATATTCAGCACGTTAGACTTAAAGGTAGGGTATCACCGGATCAAAATTTATCCTAGACATCAGGCGAAAACGGCCTTCATGTTTGAACGGGGGCACTATGAGTTCACGAGAATTCCATTTGGACTGAAGAACGCGCCCCTCACGTTTCAAAGATTAATGGTGAATTCCTTAGGGGTATCGACGAAGGGATCTGCCAGGTATACATTGATGACCTTTTGGTATTCAGTAAATCGGCGGAGGAACATGAGCAATACCTGAGACAGATATCGGTTTGAAACTGTCTCCAGAGAAGTCTGTTTTGGGTTTGGCCGAAATAAATTTTTTAGGTCACACGGTATCACGAAAAGGGGTCAAGCCAGATAGGCCCAAAGTGGAGGCGATCACCAGGATGGCAATACCTCGGGATATAAAGGCATGAGGAGACTTCTGGGGGCCCTGAACTATTACCGGCGGTTTGTACCGGACATGACGCGTTACTTAGTACCTATAAATAATTTACTGAAAAAGGAAGCGCGGTTAGTCGTCATACCGAGTATGGAGGACAACCTGAAGAAATGTATGGAGCACCTGAAAGAGGAACCTGTTCTAGCATTCCCAGATTTCAATAAGCAATTTACAGTGACCACAGATGCCAGCGAGTACGCCTTGGGTGCAGTGTTATCCAAGGAGAATGACCTCGGGGAACGGCCCATAGCGTACGCGAGCAGAAGATTGTCTGATGCCGAAGCAAGATATAGCGCGCTTGAGAGGGAATTGTTAGGCATCGTTTGGGCGATTGACCATTTCCGGACATACTTATTCGGAAGGAGATTTGGGGTCCAGACTGATCATAGGCCGCTACAGTGGGTTGGACAGTTGAAAGAGTCGTCGGCTCGAGTTGCACGATGAAAAGAGAGGTTAAGTCAGTATTCTATGGACGTCGTCTACAAACCCGGCAAAGAGAATGTAGTCGCCGCCTGGTTATCGCGGGCGCTGATGGTGAATGCCATAGAAGAGGACATAGCGGGGTCATCAAGAGACATCCGACAATTTTTACAGGATTGGTCACCAGAAGGCGAAGGAGAGCAGGATACGACAGAGGTATAGAGGGAAGAGACGTCATCACCCCGAGACAGTTCCACGCATGAGAGACCACAGGATATAGAGGAAATTGACGAGATCATTAATGATAAATCGCGCCAGGTAATCTGGAAGACGAAGACATCCGGTATGCTTGCTATTGAGTGCTCGCGTTACGGGAGGTCACGCATAAATGTTATCTCGTCACAACCAGGGGTAACGATTAGATCTTGTCTGTAAAGCACTGAAAGACGCGTCTAAAACGGGTCAGACACATCACATATATGTGGGTAACGCCACCATCTGGGACAAATCAAACAGGTGTGGAAGACGGATCAAATTCCAGATAGAGTCTTCATTCGATGTAGGCTAATGGTAGAAACCATCAGAGACGTCGAACGACAGAAGGAGTTAACCAGGGCGTACCACCAGAGGATGACCAACCACCGAGGGGTCAGTGAAACGCTACAAGCACTCAAGAGACGGTACTATTGGTCAGGGATGCGGCGGACCATTTAAGAAGTCATCGGAGCATGCGAGGTCTGCATGACTACAAAGTATAATCGCCACCAACCACAAGCAGTACAAGAAGAGAAGCCAACAGGTATACTACTACTTCGGGATCTTCAAGTGGACACGTTCACTTGGAGGGGATTCACGTGGATGACGGCTATAGACGTGTTCAGTAAAGTGGCGATGGCTCATCTCATACAAAGCAAAGCGGTGGAATCGGTGCTACTAGCCTTACAGACATGGTTCATGTTTTACGGAGTACCCGGCCGCATAACATCTGATAAAGGGAGGGAGTTCGATAACGTGATCCTGAGCGAAGAAATACGAAAATTAGAAGTCAGGTGGCACTTTAACACTCCGGGACACCCGAACGGTAGGGGAGCGGTAGAACGGTTACATAGCACCCTAAGCGACCACCTCAGAGTGTATCACGTGGAACAGGGGTGGGCCCCAGACATAGCGATGCGGAAGGCGATTGCAGCGTACAATCATTCAATCCACTCAGTTACAGGATTATCGCCGTTCGAAATACTATTTGGGGTTCGAGGGCCCAGTAGGGATTGTGAGGCGACGATAGGGGACATTACGAACGCCCGGGAAATCATGGCAAACCACGTCCGATTGCGGGAGTCGTGGGAAAAAAGTGCGGAAAAGAATAATCAAGGAGAAACGAACCAGGGTAGCAAAGGAAAACGCGGTCATTAGTATACCGGCAGATTGGATCTAACAGGGGAAAAAAACGCGGAGATACGAGGGGCCATTCCGGGTCGTCGTAATACGCGAACATAACGTGGTAAGTGTTGGGGATCCTAAGAGGCGGCGGACAGTCCACATCGAGCAATTAAAGTTTCCTTTGGGGTCTGGAGTGCCTTCGCCTGTGCAACCGGAGGAAATATTGTAAACAAGAGTGTATTTTTTTTTTTATTTTTTTTTGTATTTCTTAGTTTTATGTTATTTGCAGTCTAGTGTTAAATTTATAAATTGTAACAACGTGTAACGCAAAAATTTATAAATTGTTGTGCAACAGTGGTCATGGTTTAGTTGTGTTTCCTGTTTTGAATACTTCAGTTGTTTTTTATAGAAGGAAATTGTTATGTATTTAGTTTATGGACTTAGTTATATATATATATATATATATATATATATATATATATATATATATATATATATATATATATATATACATATATATTGTAATATACACATTTTTCATTATAATTTATGTACGTAGTAAATAATTGTTTTTAGATATCTTAAATTAGATTTAATATTTGGAAATAGGGATTCTCAAGAAAGTAATACAACATTTATTTATCCTGACTGCAATCATCATAAATTATAATGAAAAGTGTGTTTGTCATCATAAATGGAACCAAAATAGACGCTTTCATTTAAAAACATGGCGCCTCTATTTTAGACTTCAACAGAACCACTGCCATAATGATCGAGTGGGTGAAGATGATCAATTTGTCAATACTTCGACAATAAATCTAATATAAGAAAATAAAAAGAACTTGAAGAGATTTTGATCAAATGAGAACTTCAGAAAATCATAAATGGTCCATTCGTATTGGAGAATCAAAATGGCAGTTCGCCATTTTGAAACCTGGAGTGGTGTAACGGACAACAAAGGAGTTTGTTGTTGTGGGACCAGGGACCGGAGCAGACATCTTAAGAGCTCCCGTAGTACTTCATCCACATTTAAGATCCACATCATTTGGTAACACACTTAAATTATATCCCATAGACCACGGTCGTCGTTCTTCAAAGACTTTATTAGACCTTTCATCGCTATTTAAAGAAGAAAGTGTTAAATTTAAAATATATTGACGCTTCACGTTTTAGTATGTTTTGTAATATAAATAGTTCTGTGAATGTATGCCTGTTTGTCTAGTAACCCACCCTGAGAAAAAGAGTCAAATTTATATAAAACAAATATAAATATATAAAAAGTGAAAATAAGTTTATTTATTTATTTTCCCAAAAACGTAACTTTACATATTTGTCGCCCAATAACGCGTGGCCTTATTCGTTAAAAATTAGGTCACGACAATCAGGACGCAGCTCACGGAAATTTTAAAAGTGTTAAATTTTTATTTAAAAGTGGAAAATTATGGATAAGATTCAGGAAGTGACGCTTGTCCAATGGCTAGGAGATGAGAAAGACTTGGTAATTGATATGAATAGCGATAATTTAGACATTAATAGCGTGTTGAAACATTTGATATTTAGTTTGAAAACAATGGATAAAGAATCCGAGGAAACATTTGAGGAACTTAAAAATGATTTAAAAATACTTGATACAAAAGTCGATGAAAAATTTGATAATTTAAATAACAAATTTGATAATTTAAATAAAGAATTTAAAACTTTTATAAGTGATGAACTAAATTTAGAAAATGAGAATAAAATAAATAATTCAGTGATACCAGAAAGATGTGAACCGGGACTAACAATAATTAAAGATGAATTGGTCGAAACTAATTTAACCTTAAAATTGAGCTCACTAATTTAACCTTAAAATTGAAACATCAGAAATAATTAATGTAGCTCATAGAAATGACTCTGAATTATCAGAAAAAATTTATGAAAGTCCCGTGGAAGAAAATAAGACAAGCAACATGTTTATGAAAATAGAACCGCAATATAAACATGAGATTGGGAGGTTAAGTAAAAAAGAGGATGGAAGTCGGAATGTCAGATTCTTTGTTGCTCAAAAATCCAATCTTGAATACAATGCACAAGTTAATACCCCATTAAAGTGTTTAAGCAATAACGCCACCCGGTTTGCCACCAATAGATGGAATGATTTCCTATTGATTTTGAATATTTCCCGCATTTTAACATATATCAGACATGCACCTATACAGTGCATGTTTGGAATTAAGCCCTTATGCTTTTGGAGTACATTTAAAGTGTACGACCCGGGCGGATTGCATTTAGATCATGACCCGGTACAGAAATTTTTTTAAAATAATATTGAAACATTTGTATAGGCTTGGGATATTTCTATGATGCTTAAAATTAAAAAGAAAGTTAAAAAATCAATACATTTTTATTTCCGGGGTTTGGAATAGACAGTTATTTTTCTTTACAAATCTATCGTCTCATATCTTTAAAATTGGTTGTTAGAATCAATGATTTTTATCCTTTTATTACTGTTATTCCTGATGATGGATTTATAAACATGAAATATAATTTTTAAAAAAACCAAAAAAAAACACCCTTTTCAATATTGTTATTAAGTAAAGGTCATTTTGATTTTAATAAGAAATGTTTAGTTGATTTATAGAAAAATATTTAAGAATTACATTTTAAGAGTTTATTAAATTATCAAGAAAAATATCTCTCATTTAATAGATGTTGATTTTTTGTAACCAATAGTCAGATCATCGATTATTCATGAATTGTAGTTAACTTAGGAATGTATATCTCTAAAATAATTTTTAGTTTTTTGACCTAAATTTAAAATAATCATTACTTACAACCCTTGTTTTTTATTATGGTGTGTTGCAATAATAGTTCAAAATTATCATTTAAGATCTACCATTTGTGAGAATCCATATTTTCTTTTTTCATAATAATCAGTACATGTTTTAGTGATAGGTTACCCAGCTATTGATGCTATTTGTTTATATGTAAATTTAAAATAATTGGTGCTCAGCGCAGAGCTAACATTTTGTTTTCTTTAAAAATTATCAGGCCTTGCTCGCAAGAGCTGTAATACGAATTCAACTGGAATACGTAAATAGAATTTAATTATTAACAATGACAGTGATTATTATCGGTATAATTAAATTTTTGTTTTACTCATTTTCTGATGGACAATCTTCTCTTGCTCATTCCTATTTTCTTTGATTTTGGTTAAATAAAACCTAATCGACAAACATAACAATGTTTCTCATTTAGTCACAATATCCTGTTATTGATAAATAGAACCATATCTTATTGGGGTTCTCAACAGAAATTAGTTTGTATCCTCTCAGTTTGTTCTTTTATATAATTTATGTATAGTTTTTGAAAAAATGTTTGTATATAGTTTAATTGTATTCTGTTTGGAGATAAGTCAGAAAATTATGTAAATCAATATTTAAGAAGAAAATGAAGTATAAAATTATACTTGAATTTAGTATTGAAGGAAATTAAACATTGTAATTATTAGTAACTCAGAGGCAATTGGGAATTAATGTTTATTTGAATGAATGGTGCATGAATGTTTCAGTATCCACTTGTATAATTAAAGATGAAAAAAAAAATAATAATAATAATATTTGCGTGCAAAATATCATTAATATTTTTATTTTTACCTAGAAGGAGGGAGAAATGTAATATACACATTTTTCATTATAATTTATGTACGTAATAAATAATTGTTTTTAGATATCTTAAATTAGATTTAATATTTGGAAATAGGGATTCTCAAGAAAATAATACAACATTTATTTATCCTGACTGCAATCATCATAAATTATAATGAAAAGTGTGTTTGTCATCATAAATGGAACCAAAATAGACGCTTTCATTTAAAATCATGGCGGCTCTGTTTTGGACTTCAACAGAACCACTGCCATAATGATCGAGTGGGTGAAGATGATCAATTTGTCAATACTTCGACAGTAAATCTAATATAAGAAAATAAAAAGAACTTGAAGAGATTTTGATCAAATGAGAACTTCAGAAAATCATAAATGGTCCATTCGTATTGGAGAATCAAAATGGCAGTTCGCCATTTTGAAACCTGGAGTGGTGTAACGGACAACAAAGGAGTTTGTTGTTGTGGGACCAGGGACAGGAGCAGACATCTTAAGAGCTCCCGTAGTACTTCATCCACATTTAAGATCCACATCATTTGGTAACACACTTAAATTATATCCCATAGACCACGGTCGTAGTTCTTCAAAGACTTTATTAGACCTTTTATCGTTATTTAAAGAAGAAAGTGTTAAATTTAAAATATATTGACGCTTCACGTTTTAGTATGTTTTGTAATAGAAATAATTCTGTGAATGTGTGCCTGTTTGTCTAGTAACCCACCCTGAGAAAAAGAGTCAAATTTATATAAAACAAATATAAATATATAAAAAGTGAAAATAAGTTTATTTATTTATTTTCCCAAAAACGTAACTTTACATATTTGTCGCCCAATAACGCGTGGCCTTATTCGTTAAAAATTAGGTCACGACAATCAGGACGCAGCTCACGGAAATTTTAAAAGTGTTAAATTTTTATTTAAAAGTGGAAAATTATGGATAAGATTCAGGAAGTGACGCTTGTCCAATGGCTAGGAGATGAGAAAGACTTGGTAATTGATATGAATAGCGATAATTTAGACATTAATAGCGTGTTGAAACATTTGATATTTAGTTTGAAAAGAATGGATAAAGAATCCGAGGAAACATTTGAGGAACTTAAAAATGATTTAAAAATACTTGATACAAAAGTCGATGAAAAATTTGATAATTTAAATAACAAATTTGATAATTTAAATAAAGAATTTAAAACTTTTATAAGTGATGAACTAAATTTAGAAAATGAGAATAAAATAAATAATTCAGTGATACCAGAAAGATGTGAACCGGGACTAACAATAATTAAAGATGAATTGGTCGAAACTAATTTAACCTTAAAATTGAGAGCTCCCGTTGTACTTCATCCACATTTAAGATCCACATCATTTGGTAACACACTTAAATTATATCCCATAGACCACGGTCGTCGTTCTTCAAAGACTTTATTAGACCTTTTATCGTTATTTAAAGAAGAAAGTGATAAATTTAAAATATATTGACGCTTCACGTTTTAGTATGTTTTGTAATAGAAAGAGTTCTGTGAGTGTATGCCTGTTTGTCTAGTAACCCACCCTGAGAAAAAGAGTCAAATTTATATAAAACAAATATGAATATATAAAAAGTGAAAATAAGTTTATTTATTTATTTTCCGAAAAACGTAACTTTACAATATATATATATATATATATATATATATATATATATATATATATATATATATATATATATATATATAGAGAGAGAGAGAGAGAGAGAGAGAGAGAGAGTGAGTGAGTGAGTGAGAGTGAGAGAAGAGGCTCTATTGCCACTTGTGATCCAGTCAGTAACTTATTTATTCATGTTATTGCATATTAAACCTTCTCAAATATTCTTTCTCCAGGAAATGTTCCATGTATACATGTTCACATATATTGGATAATTCCGACTTATCCTGAATTATATCGTAAGCCGATTTACTCGGATTTTCTTATCGGGGTCTCATGAAATTTTTCTTTTTTACATCAATGAAAACTTAGGCAATCATAACATCCAAATATTTTTTTCCCCATATCACCTCACTGTTTTCTCTCATTGTCAGTATTATTCTTATACCTTTCTAGTGGTCCAAGTTTAATATTTCGTCTCAAGCCTTTTGTTTTATTTAAACTCCATTACTTGTCTATATACTTATTGGTTGTCATTAATTCAGGTGGGGGTGGGTCTAAAACTATTTAATTTGGCGAGTTATGGGCAATTAAATTTTTTTTTTAGTATAAGATATATTTACTTATTATATCAACTTAATTCAAAAAACGTGTAGAGCAGCTGGGAATTATATTTTTCTTTCGATAATAACTGAACGTTAGCCCTTGTTAGGACGTTAAAATATTTGTTAACCCTTTTGAGAGGTATATTTACCTCATGCTGGATGAAAATGTTTGTGTGTTTATGCAATTTATATTGGTCCTGACAACGAGGAATGACATTTGAAAAATCCCCTTTCCTCCAAAAAAATTGATGGGACATTATGAACAGTGCCCGCTTAGGCACTTAAAATTTCATTTAATTTTCTTCATATTTCTTTTTTTATAAGACAAAATATATAAATATTGTCACCTAAGAACTCAATAAATATATATATATATATATATATATATATATATATATATATATATATATATATATATATATATATAATTTCTTTTATTCATTAATTGAAAAAATAAATTATAGAAATAGTTTTTTTTTTAGGAGATAATCATAGCTCTGATCATTCTCTTCTCAATTTAGTATTATTGGATAAGCCTTGTACTGCCCTACAAAAACCATCTCTTGTAGCAGGGATTATTGATTGGGAAGCTTATAACAATTGTTAAAACTCAATGCTCTCCATAAAACTCAACGCTATTCCAAAGTCTTTAAAGACTGAGGATGAGCTATAGGAAGCCGTTGAAAAGTTTACCAGCAGTATAAAGCAGGCTGAAAATAATATAAACAAACGAAGAATAATAGAGTCCATCTTTATAACCAAAAACCTAAAAAGATCCGTCAATCAACGGACGAAGATAATCTAAATACTTTCTAAGCTAGTACAATAGATAAAATTAAAATAATTAATAAATAAAACTAATACCCTCTCCAGTCTGTATTTCATAATATAAACCAAACCCGCTACTTATCTTTCTCCACTCCTAAAATCGGACAGTCGTGCTTCAGTAAGCACACCAGACCGATGCAATGACTCAAGAAGGGTAATTAAATAACACGAAAATATTTAATAAACATTACAGCAATAAATTTAAATAGATTAATTGTGCGCTATATTAATTGTTACTATAGGAAAAATAAAACAAAAATGAAGAAATTGATACAATGTTGACTTTTGTTCTCATATAACAATAAAATGAAGTACGTTTTGCATGGTAGGTATTGTTTAAATGTAAAATTGTTCAATAATTATATAAGAAAATATATTACCTTACAAGATAAATGCAAATAAAAATCTACTAAACAAATTTGTTCTTTCAGACTTGAGAATAGCCCAAGATGGCCGAAACGTCGAAATAATTTAAAATAAAATACCAGGTGAATGGCCTTTTTGCTTTATATTTACCGATCAATCTTTAAACGTATTTTTCATTACCCTCTGCTGCCTAGTGGAATGTATTCAAACTGCTTTGAACAAACAATTACCGCTCCTAGATATTGTGGACAAATACGGCGTCTGCCCGTATATGCATCGGATATGATTAATAATCTTTTTTTTTTCTGTTTTCTTCCACCTATCTTGATCTGAGGAAATATAAAGTGAATGCAAAATATTTCAATCTGCTTAGAATATTCTGGGGAGTTGCCGTTCATGATTAATTTATTTACCTCGAAAATATAAAATATAACAGTAGATAAATAGTTCCAGGCACTCTACTTCCATAAATTATTTCAATGGTTTAAAAATGTAATTAATAATAAATACGATTTCTGATTTCATTTCCCCACTGCCATTAGATAAGAAATACTATAATGTGGAAGGAGTATAAAAATATTTAAAGAAAATCAATGAGAAAAAGATTCTCCATGATCCTAATTTGAACAAAAAATTAGGATTAAATAACTAAAAATATAAAAAAAATAAATCAGTGATATAATCAAATCATGATTCAAGTTCATACTAATCCACCTTAGTTGATAAACATACTGAAATGGAGGAATATATTATTAAATATTGTTATTGTAGCTAATACGAATTCGGTGTGGTTTTAATTTATTTTAAATAACTAACAATAGAATAATAATCTTAAAATACTAGTAAATTAACTCTAATAATAACCGGAGGCTGTGTTTTGATTTTTTCAACCTCTGAAATATTTTAAATTACATTTTTTGTATTCTGGAACCTAAATATATTTTGAAGTGAAAAACACCATAGCCCCTCAGCCATTCTTCATTATAATAAATTACTCTCATCTACTTTCTTTCGCTTCTAAAGAGAATAAGAAGCGTGTTCATTGCTAAATAATAATTTTATTTTTTTTCGTTCTTCCCGTTCATCTTATCAATCATAGTTATCTTTTATTGTAAAGAAAAAAAAAATATATACAATAGCTATCAAAAAATCAGATAAATTTTAGAATAATGAAAGATCGAAAATTCGCAAATTTAAATCAACTATTTCGAAAAATTTCAATTAATATTCGGACATTAAAACTAAACCATAAGTTACTAAAATAACAACAAATACCCAAACAGTCTATAAGGAATTAATGTCTTTACCCTAATGGTGAAATATTAATTTCTTTTTAAAGTTAAGCTGTATTAAAAAAGAAAGTGGAAAGTGGACTGTATGAAAAAAAGACTAGATGTTTGGGCGGTGCGTAAAAAAAGAAAATAAGGAGAATGATGCCTGGGACTTACTCAGATTAATATACTTCTTGAATTAATATATGATAATTAGTGCCTGCAGATCTCTCTCTCACACAATTCTTCTTTCTCCTACGCTAGAGAGACAGCTTCTTGAAACTACACAGACTTTGGCATTTTTGAAAACTAACTATCAAGTCAGTAAGTAAAATACGTGTAAAATAAAAATATGTGGACTTTAATACTGCCTTAATTCCGGAGGCCTCTGTCTACGGAGGGCGCGATGTGAGGCAGAGTTCATACGACGACCGTAGGATGGTTTAACTTTAAATCCCAGCGCGTCTTATTATTCGGAAGCCGCATATTAAATATGTAATATCAAATATCGTCGTTTCAGAGCAGGAGTAGCTTAACTCCGAAAATTAAATTTTACAGCAGAGGTTTTTTTTCTACTTTTTGTTTCATCATTTCATGATATGAACATATAGTCAAAAATTTTTGGCTTCCTAGCCATCCATAAACCTGGCAGAATATTTTAGTGAATTAAAAAAAAAAATCTTTACATTTTTTTAAAATTAATATTTTTTTGCAAAACAAAGTTATTAAAAATATATATCCCTAAACTTGACAGAAAATTTTAATAATAGAACTCATGAGAATAAGTGAACAAAATTTCTGCGTCATGTTTGGACAAATTGTCAAGTTTAGGGTTAGGTATTATATTATAGAAAGAGATAGGCTACTTTTGTATCAAATCCATAGTCTGAACTATGTTGTGATAAAAACAGATAAGGACATATTTGTAGGTTTTGTTCCGAAGCGCCGATATAATCTTAATTAATAATTATGTAAAAAAAAAAGAAGAAAATAATAAAATAAAGGCAAAATAAGGTAAAATATTGAAAATGCCACTATTGAATATTTCAAATGTGTTTATCATTGTGGAGTATTCTGGTCCTTTATGACAACATGAACTATCGTTTTTGGAAGCGAGTATTTACAGGCTGGTGAAATGTGGCTGCCACAATATACCACGTATGGACCACAGACAATCCGACGCAACCCGTTCTGGGAGAATTATGCTTTTAATTATCTAGCTGGCCTTAATCTCTCTTAGGCCTCGCGAGATATATCCTCGCTGCAGTGGCAGCTACGGTCAAAATGGCCTTTTATTCTCTTATAATGGCTATAGAAGAGATAGACTGCATGAATATATATATATATATATATATATATATATATATATATATATATATATATATATACACACCCTGACATAGACACAAAACACAAATTTTTTTTTCTTCATGCATGACCTCCTTCCCCCCCCCCCCCTCATGCATCTAATGCCATGTTATCATAAAGACATTTAATCCTATTCACTGATTTTAACAAGATAATTTACAGGTGTGAAAAAAGATTTTAAGATAAAATATATATATATATATATATATATATATATATATATATATATATATATATATATATATATATATATAGATATATTCCAGTGTTGCAAAGTGCTCTTTTGCATAAGATAATTGTTGACAACTATTATATATTGTTAAAACACCAATATTGTTTTATATATATATATATATATATATATATATATATATATATATATATATATATATATATATATATATATATATATATATATATATATATATATATATATGTATATATATCACATGGACGCTTAGTTTGAAATAAACCAGAATTGGACAGGTATATTATTATATACTTCATTATTTATAGTTCGGCCTTAGATTGGTGTTTTAACAATATATAATAGTTGTCAACAATTATCTTATGCAAAAGAACTCCTAACCACTTATAATGTACTATCGAATATTAGATAATTCTTAATGTATGTAAATAATAAAAATAAATTAAATAGAACAAATGATCAAATTAATGGTAATAAAAAAAAGAGAAAATAAATAAATGTAAAATAAGTTAAATAAAATAAAATATAAAATAACATAATAACGAAATAAGTAAATAAATAATGAAATGAAAAATTTTACTGCTTCGTTAGAAGGATTTATGTATCAAATATAAATTTAATATCCTAAACTCATACCTATCAAGTCTCTTCCTCTGTTCATATTATTATATCAGACCATCTCGTGAATGTGTTATTAATCTGATAAAGAATAAAATAATATATTTATTAGTGTTGAATTAGTGGAATAATTTCTTCCATATATCACTATGTTTTTTTATTATATTATTTTATGCTACATCGTTCCACCAACGTTTCGGGGTACTCTTCCATTCTCAAGGCGTTTTTTTTAAATCTACAAATTTAAAGCAAATACAACAATCAGAATTATGTATATAACAATATTGCACGTAATTCATTTCATACTATAAATACCTCTATACTCCTATTGTCTTGATCTATCCATATTGATTTCGTGTGTTAATAAATACAATTAATTTAACAAGAAAAACTCTTTTTTAAACACTATATACCTATTGCTAAGAGTGTGTACTTTTTTTGTATTTTCTCTGTTAAACCAGGTACATAATTAATTTTGAGGTATTTCATTTCTTTATCCTGTCTCTTATTTACTCCTTGAAATGCCTGATTTTAAATTATTTTTCAACAATGACACGGAATAATTAATAGACCGTGAATACATTTATTGATGATCAAGATATAGGCGCTCTCAGGCTTAGGTCATTGTCCTTGCGATATCCATAACCACAGCTCTGAGATGTTTGTGTTCAATTTAGAACAGGAAAAAAATTGGGAAGGGGAGGCTTGGGGGAAAGAAGCCTTTGAAGGTAATTCAGTGGCGAAAGGGCAACAAAATTATTCTCTCATCCGCTAACTAAAGTTAACACCGCCGGTTTATGTTTTTTTACAAGGTGACGGCACTCTCACTTCTAATTGCAGTGTAAAGAGTAAAATTAGAAAATGGTAAAGTGAAACAAACAGAGAACATCACAAGGAAAAGTCTTAAAAGTTGGTTGGCCAATTTGCAAATAAATGAAGCACTCTAGAAAATGTAAATGTTTAAGTAAGCAATTGCTGGAGTTGGCAACTTCTCCATCGAGGAGGTGCAGATACGAAAGATGAATTCAAGTTAAAAATTTCGAGCTCACTTTTTTAAACTCAAGTTGGATACTTTCATACTTAGCTATATAGAAGAGGTAACTTTTTACATTAACGTAAAAAAAATCCAAATACATTATCATGTAATTTATAAACCTTATATATATATATATATATATATATATATATATATATATAAAATAAAAGATTCTTCTTAATTAATATTAAACAGATTCTTCTTCATGATAAAACTGCCAGGTTCTCCTATGACATTGAAAGAATTGAATCCGTCTGATATAAGAAGACGAAAATAGTCGAAGCAGCATTCAACATCACAAATGAAGTACTGAAAGGAGCGCCATTATAGTTTCACTAAAAACCACTCATCCTCTGGGCAAATAATATATTGGCCCGAGCGATTAATGAATAAGGAATGTACTTATGTTCACATAGGGACTCATGTGCTTATTTATTTACGCCTAATTTTAGTTACGACGATTTGAAAAAATAAGAGTAAAATAGTTTCATCACCTTAATAACTTGTGGTCTAAACAAACAACTAAAAATTTCTCTTAAAGAACAATATCACTAAGATACCAACAAGCAATTTAATCAGAAGAGACACTTACCGTGAAGTTCCAATCGTCCTTAACGTCAACATAATTCTATGTCACAGATTTTTGACAGGCAACTCAATTAACAGTACAATCCCTAAATACAACGACATACAAAGCATGTGCTTAAAATGACATGAAAGGTATGAGAGAGGTGATATCCATCAGTGCTGCTTTCTCTGTACTTGAAATATTGTTATAAATTATTATATAAGACAAATAAATCCTGTTTTTAATTTTTAACATATTAACGAATAATTGTAACATAATAGTTAAATGTCACAATTAGCTAGGCCATGAATACCGCAAGAATCCAGAATGACTCCCAAAACAGATAATTGATGGAATGCGTGAGGTAGTAAGAGGAAGGCCTAGCACAGCAGCAGTTAACAGATATTGAGTCTGACATTCGGCTCTTAGGGGTGATGGAGTGATGGAATGATGGTGAAGCTACAGATCAGTCTGAGAGGAGGTGATTTGTCGAGAAGGCCAAGTTCCTTTTCGACCAAAATCACCGGTAGGTTTTGTTAGTTATAACATGAAAAAGCTTAATTTAATGTGAAAAATACTGTCACAGGCATAGGTCCTAAACACTCATGAATGCCAAGACATCGAGTATACATTTTATTATTTCCAATTATTTAACACCAATTCCTGTAGACAACTAATCCAGCTTATTCGACCTGATGTTTCTATTCAGCTTTAATTAATAAAGATCCTCGGGAACTAAAGAAAACCCTGCAATCAAACTCCGCCCTTTGTCTTCTTTGTCCGTTGATCAGCTTCGGGCAAGTAAACCCCAATCGAGAACTTTCCAATGTTCTGAAGCCTATTGAGCTTACAATTTTATTTAAAGTTGACTATAGAGAGTTTGGAAGTTCTCTTGGCGTTATGAGCTGTCAGTTTGGATGTTATCAAACAGTGGCCACGCCGAGCTCGAAATTATTATGAAAGGACCCATCCTGTAAGAAAGACTTTTCTCAACTAGACGTGGGCCAAATCCTGCCTAATCACTGAACTTTCCAGGACGGCTTTCCCTTCGAGTTACAATCAAGTTAGAGATTTCCGTTATTTCTTGTCGTCACCGCCCGGACTACTTTAGCTGTTAATTGAGTAGACCTGTCAAAAATCTGTGACATAGAATTACGTTAACGTTAAGAACGACTGGAACTTCGCGGTAAGTGTCTCTTCTGATTAAATTGCTTGTTGGTATCTTAGTGGCATTGCTAATTAAGAGAAACTTTTAGTTATTTGTTTAGAACACAAGTTTTTAAGGTGATGAAACTATTTTACCCATATTTTTTCAAAACGTCATAACTAAAAATTAGGCGGAAACTATTGAATGCTGCTTCGACTAATTTCACCTTCTTATATCAGAATGATACAATTCTTTCAATGTTATAGCTGAGCTCCACAGTTCTATCATGAAGAAGAATCTGCTAGTACTATGCAAAGAGTAAGATCACTGATTAGAGATAATTTTGAAGCCCATCAAGTAACCTGGACTGTAGCGATCAAAGATTACACAGGTTCCAAGTGGCATAGGGTTAAGGTTAACAATCTTTCAAATAAAATAATAGTAATTCTTAATTTACAGTTTTATTTTCCAGAAACTTAGATCAGGCAAATTATAAGATGTCTTCTCGTGTGAAGACAACGCAATTAAATAATAATATAGAATAATTTAAGTTATCTTCGTTTCAAATGAGGGTTCTCCAAGCCAGTCTCTTGCTCAGGTAATAATTATAATACAAAATAAATATATATAAATATATATATATATATATATATATATATATATATATATATATATATATATATATATATATATATATATATATATATATTTTTTAAATCAGATTTTAAGTTATTAAAAGTATTCATTAGGTCAAGACCAATGATTAAGAACGAAACAGATGAACACATTATTCTTTTCTTTCATATTTATTTTCCACTTGATAGCCCAATTCGAAATATCAATATCTTTGTAGAATGATTTATAAAAAATACTATATTTATGATTTAAAAAATCCATATTAAAAAAATTAATAAATATAACCGATAACTGATAAGACGTACCGATAACGTAGTTTTTATCGTATGCAGATCTTGATCTTCCGACAAATGTCAAGCGACCTAGTTAGGATTAGACCAAAGATTGTTTTGGTGCTGTGCGTTGCGAGAACATTTTTTTCATCTCGATAGGTAGAAACAGAATTAGTTCAATCTATCACTTGTGCCGAGGTTGAAAATGAAATATTTTGTTTTCTTTTTGTTATCCGATTGGAGTAAACAACTCTTGGATAGTCTTTTTTTTATGATTATTTTTTTTTATTTATTAAATCAAAATAATTCATGCTTAACCCTCGAGTAGTATATTTAAACATCGTATGTTTAAATTGAGGATCTGAAATTCCTAATGGCTGCCTTCTACAATCTCATCTAGGACTGGACATAATCTATTTCCATCTAACCACCTTCAGTCGCCACTATTTGCTTTTATCTCCACGAACTCTCAAGTAGGGGTACAGCTGTACCTCACGCGCCTAAATACGTCCCAGTTTTTCTTACGCTGAATCTGTTATTGGTTTTTTATGATTATTTTTTATGAATATTTTAGAAGTACTTCTTTTTCCTAAAAAAACAATTTTTATTTCATAATTTGAATAATTCATATTATTGAATAATATTCCTTTAAAAAAATATATAAATTTATCATTCAAATCACTATGATTTTTCACATAAATCTTAAAATATTCGTTATTAAATTTAATCCAATATTTGATCCGCAAATATCAGGTTTTTCCCTATCCTACAAGCCCCATTATATTTTTCCAATTGAATTTTTAGATTTGGCGCTTAATTACATTATTCAGTCTGTTAAAATTTCATCTGTTGGAAGGAAGTCTGTTCGCTTTCCGTTTGTTGCCCTTCCCACGTTTTTATTCAACAGCACACCAATTACACATAGTTGCTAATTACATCGCTGGGGCACTAGAGCGAAAACAATACGCAACTGGCTAATTTCTATGTGTCACCCAGGCATTTTGATAAAGTTTGGCACTAGAGGCTTCACTTCAAACTCAAGACCATATTACCTCACATTACTGTCTCATTCCCCAATCTTTCCTCTTCTACAGAATTTTCTCTATTCCACTAGGCTCAGAAAATTCCTTTTTCTTGGCCGAGAAATTCGACAGTCTTGGCAGATGTACCGCAAGGATCAATACCGGCTTTGTTACTGTGCATTATATATACACATGACATACCTACCAATTCCGAGAAACTGACTGCTACTGACACTGACGATACAACAATTTCAACAATACACCACGACCCCAGACTGCCCTCATTGACTTTACAAAATCACTTAATATATTTAAAAAATTGCTTCTGGTTTTGGAAAATGCGGTTAAATCATGACAAATCACGACATACAACTTTCACACTTCGACGAGATACGTGCTCCCCAGTTTATATCGTCGACCACCAAATTCCTCAGACGGACACAGTACGTTTACCTTGGACTAATTTCGACCGAAGGATGTCCTGGGGCCAATACATCAAAATGAAAAGAAAGACTCTAAACAAACGACTGAAATTACTGTACTCTCTTTTTTTCCAATTCCTCAAAACTGAAAATCAGGCAAAGTCTAAATATAAACACATATCTAATGTAAACCCAAAAGGGCTTACGCTTCACAGGTTTACGGTTCAGAAAGAAAGACTCACTTACAAAAACTACAATATTTTCAATCCAAAATAAATATTAAAATTGATAACAGGAGGTTTTTGGTTCATAAACAGCATAACTCTGTATGCCGACTTACAACAACCAACTATTGATCAAGACAAACGTACTCTTTATTATGGCTTTCATAATAACCTTCATGGAGTTCACAACAGACTGATATACGATATGGACACGGCTGACATGACCATTAGGAGAAGGCTAAAAAGAAGCTGGATAAGAGATCTTTTCTGAATTAAACAAATAATGCAAGACCGCGAAGAGGTGCTGCTGGGTACCATCCTTCCTCATGCCTATCATGTTACGTATATATCTTTTATATCCATCACATTTGCTTATTGTCACTCTTCTGTTAGACAGATGCGAATAAATAATTGAAATAAAAAAAATAATAGTAATTTGTCATTTAATAATTAATGGCTTTATTTCTTTAAGTTGAAGCTATATTTTAATGTCATACATATCATTTATTTTGTCATTTTAATTTATTAATGTCATACACTAACATTAGATGTACCAATGATACTATTGTCTTGCTAAAATGGCTGAAGAGCTGGAAGAAGAAACTAAATTGCAAGATAAGCCGAATATTAAAGCAAAATTTAGTTAGTTTAATGCAAAATTTAAATTTATAAAAATATTTTAAATATATTTTAATAGTTTGTTTCACTTTCTATGTATTCTTTTATACCTGACAATAAATGGTTGTGGTAGTTTCATTTACAGGTTCCAATGAGCGCCGTCAAGAAAGGTAGATGCAGACCCGCGTGACTGTTCAGTTGTGCAAAATGAACGCTTCATAGAAATGAAGGAGTGATTGTTATTACAAACTGCAAGGTAATTAGTTGTTGGTGGTTTAAACTGGTGACGAAATAATAATTTAAAAAATATTCATATACACTAAAATATTGATATATAAATTTTTTAAAATATCCCAAAAGCTGAAGATTTGTGCTTATATTATTCTTTCGCTGAAAAGATTGGCAACATGAAAATTTATACACATTGTTTGAAAAACAATGTAGATAACAAAATATACAGGTATATATGACGAACAGAGCAAACAGGTGCACAGTGGATCAATGTCCCGATTTATGTAGGCAAAACCTTTACGAATGCAACCTGAAAAAAAAAAAATATATATATATATATATATATATATAAATATAAGGAGCCCTGTTTCTAGGTTTTTATGAACACTATATCTAATAAAATAAGATTTAGTTATAAATTAATAGACATTAATAAGATTAATTCAGTTATAAAATAATAGACATCAAATGATATTCAGATTAACAGCAGAAGCAATCTAGGGACAAAGCATTATTCGTTGTTGCAATGCAGTTCTTTCTATTCAATTACCAATCAAGTTACCATGCATGGTCTCAATTCACAGTTCTTTTTTTTTCCCCCCCGTCAATTGTTATAAGCAGAGTAATTTACATGAAATATATTGCGAACTCAAATCACATTGGGTAATAAATACATCTATTATTGATAGGTATTCTTCTTCTTCTTTGGCGCAACAATCTAGGCCACATCCAACAGCTTCCGCCAGTATTCTCTACCATATGCAGCAGCTGTCCAGTTTCGTATTCTAAGAAGTAGTCTAGCATCTGCTGCTACTCCATCAAGCTATGTTGCTTTTAGCTTCTCTACTCTGGGTTTGCGATGTAGGACCTCTCTCATGAGTTTCTCTGAGATCTCACTGTCGTTCCTCCTTGCTACATGACCGGCCCAACTTCATCACGCCCATACTTTGGTACCGCTCTAGGAGCTATTGGTTGGCGCGTCTTCGCCGAGCGTCCGCCTCACAGATAGGGCCGTTAATCCTCCTTATTAATATTCTCCTTTAAAATATACGGAGCCTTTGCTTTCTTTGTGGGCCAAGTTTCTGCTCCATACGTGAGGACACGGCGGATGAGGGTCTTGTAAAGCCGTAGATTGGTCTGAGAGATAAGCCTGCTTCTCTTGTGCTGAGAGAGGACGAAGCAACACCAATTTGTTGAGCAGATTCTTCGACTGATTTCTTGGCTGAGATCATCCTTGAATTAACTTCAGATCACAGATAGACAAAACTCTCCACTGTTTGGAATATTTATTTCCAACCAGTGATAGGTATTAGACAAATAAAAAAGTATTTAATACATTAAAGGTTTAAACGACTTATTGGTTATGGTATAACAAGAAAAAAATATAGAATTTATTTTCTTTTTAATTGAAAAATAATACAAGCTGCCACAGCCAAGGGCGATATAATATTAGGACTCTAAGTATCTATTCATACCATGCTTACAGACTTAAGAAAAATAAATTAAAATATATAAATAAGGACAAAATAATTAAAATAAGATATGTACACCACAAATAAAAATAAATATATAGATAAATTATGTATAACAGTTAATAATAACAAAATAAGTAAACAACCAAAATAAAGAAAATTAAAGTTAAGTGAAAATAAAATAAATCATGTGGAACGCATTCATTCCTGTATAAAATATTTAAATTTTGTTCAAGGAGACACTGAACCAAGCATTGCACTCCACGTGTGTATGGCAAAGCAGAACTCCAGGAGATAACAGCGTTTCCCTCCTAGCCGTATCAGTGATATCGAAAGCCAATGGAGACTCAATGAGGGCACTATTGGAATTGGACTAAAGAAAAAAAAATCCTTTTTCTTGTGAAATTTCTCCCACTTCCCGCCAATTTCAACAAAATCCTTTCGCGATATTTTAAAGGTTAACAAAGAAATCACGAAATATCTATAAGCAAAAATTGTATCTAAAGGGTAAAAAAAGAAACATGAATCATCTTGGATATTTTTGGATGTAAATAAATAATTTTTATTAAACAATTAATTTTATACCCATGATCTTCCGAGAATGACACAGTGTGTTGAAGATTTACAATACCTGTAGAAATAAATTCCATTATAAACGGGAGATGCTGACAGTAAAGACAGAGACTAATCGAAAATGAGGGCAGAGTTCGCCGAATTCGTAGCACTATTTAAATTTGTTTTCTTAACTAGACTTTGGGATTATTGAAGATCTGGAACCCATTTGTCTTTTCGAGGTCTATGATACCTTCAATGATTCTTCGGTGCGGAAAAATTATTGATTTTGATATGGGTTTTGCTCAGCTAATCAATCGGAACTCTGTTCCACTATGAGGTGGTTTAAAACAATCAACCCGAACCAAGGTTTTATTACAACGCTATTAACTATAAAAAAAAAAATCAAAATTTGAGGATTCCGACATATAAGAATTTAATTATTTTTAATTCGGAAACAGAACTTAATTTAAATATATTCAGCTCCGATTTCAAGATTATATTTAAAATCTTAGATAGTTGTAATTGTATTAGGTAGATTTTAATTAAATTAATATATGATTTTAAAAATAATAAATTCCAGAAAGCGTTGTTGTGTTATCGGTTTATTTTATATTTTACTTGGTCTGACATTTGACAGAAGAATGTCATGGGTCCCACACATCAAGAATAAACAATAAATGCTAAACCAGAGACTAAAACTATTATACTCACTTCTTTCAAGACGTTCAAAATTGAAACTTAGACATAAATTGAACACACACTTACTTACTCAAGCCTATCTGGGCCTACGCTTCAGAGATAAAAAAAATACACATACAAAAACTTCAAATTTTTCAGTCAAAAAGTTTTAGGACATTCATCACAGCTCCTTGGTGCATCAGTAACTTTACGTTAAGGGCCGTTTAGACGGGCTGTATTTTCCGTCAATTTGTGGCTGCAATAGTGTTGCTGGCAATGTTGCTACAATATACGGCAATGCTGCCCAAATATCTACATATGGCTTGGCCGCATTGCCTAGTTGCAGGTTGTTGCCGAGTATTGCTGAAGGGTTGCCGGTGTTATCCAGAGGGATTGGAAAATATTCCATGCAATGTTGCCCAACCCAATGGTCGAGCAATGTATGGCCGGGCTATATTGCTGGACAATATACAATGTTTGTGGCCCGTGTAAACGGCTCTTTACACACAGACCTCAATTATCAATACCTCAATACAGACCTACAGTTAACGAACGCATACGGTCCCACTACAAACGATTTCACGATAACTTACTAGGACATCTTAAGACAATCGTACAAGATATGGCGACAACCAACATGCCTGACAACACTCGCAGAAGGCTGAAGAGAGAATCCAGTGCAGGAAGCTGGATGAGGGGTCTCCTAGCCTAACTATATAGGATCATCGAGACAGGAAGAGGTGCCGCTGTGTACTATTCTTTCTCATGCCTTTCATGCCACGTTAACATGTTATTAGTCAGTAAATTCACTGGTTGTCTCATAGACAGGTGTGAATTTAGTAAAGAAAGCCAAAAAAAAAAAATTATATCTTATGTCAAATTATTTTTTTTCGATGGAAAGTTGAAATGCAATTTCATTTTAAACATTTAGTTTTATCTATATCGTATTTATAAAGTAACTCAGTATCAATATGTTTGAGAGTTTTACGTTATGGCTCACTTTCCAACTTTAACGGACTGTTTTTATTAATAAACCTTTATCAAGCCACTCTGCATGGTAGAACAAAGTGTTCAAATTGATTCAAATTAATTCAAAGTCAAATTAATAATTTGATGTTATAAAAATTATAACCTCTTGTAAAATCAAACATTAATTAAATTAGAAAAGAAGATGAAAAGCCCACAAAACTCAAAGCCAACTAAAGAAATAAATAAAATGCTAGTTGTTTTTGTGAAAGTTTAGATTTCCTTAGCCGCAACTAAAACACTATTCCCTTCAGATGTGTTTTTATCTGACCCCTCGGGCTCAAAGCTTTCGCCAAGCTTCTGAGTAAGTTGTACAAACAGACGGCTTCTAATTGTAAAGACCCAGCTGCTGGTCGTGATTCTCATCAATATGGATGAGTTTCTATCCCTCATCCCTCTATTGACTATCTTACAACCCCATCTCCTTGTAAAGAAATCCGCAATATATTTATAGCACTGTTAACAATTTATTGTCTTTTTAGAAAAAAATAAATGTACAGATAGATAGAAACCATTCTTTTTTCATACATAATACATCATAGTATTTTTAGAAATAGAAAAGGAAAAATTCCCAATTTTCATAGTTTCTGTAAAAGATTTAATAAATGCTTTCCACAGAATCTGAATTCCCTTATTTTTTGACAGACTGCAATAAATGAGGCCGTAGTATCGTAGACAGTGTCTGTTGCGGCATCGGTTCGAATCTGGCCGGGGGAGGGAGAGGGTTGAAATTAGCGATTGACCAATTAACAAAAGCGTGGTTTTCCATAGTCTGTAACGGCCTAACGGCGCTTACAATTTTGATGAAACTTGCCTTACGTCTTCTCCTTAAAACCTTCAAACTTTTAATATATAATTCATCCCTAAGATAAAGCAGAAAACACAATTATGACGAACCGTAATCTTATTTGGGTCTAGTACAAAAAGTAAAATATTTTATGGAAATTCAAAGAATCCGTTGAACGGTAATTGAATTCTCAAAAAAAAAAATTCTAAATCGGATAAGTATTTGCAATAATGGACTTTATATCAATGTTGTTTTACTTTCCTTACCGCTTTCGTTTTTTTAATAATTAATAATAATTTTGTTTTCGATTAATACTTGAGAACTCCAGATGTGTGAGAAATTTCAAGAAAAGGTGTTTAATGTCTAACTAAGCAAGTCATAATTTTATTATTATAAGAACCATTAAATTCACATTCCCATCAAGAATTTATCCAAAACTCTCTCACTATTGCATATATAGAATTCACAATGGTTTTAAGGTAAGCATATAGATTTTTATATTATAGCTATAGATTTTATATTATATTATAAATTTTATTCTACATTATAGATTTTATTTTATATTATAGATTTTTATATATAATTTTTATTGTATCCTCGAAAATGATGTTAGTTTAGTTTAAAAATTAAATATGTTAAGACTATACTTCCTCCTATCTATTATCTTATTCTTCAATCCTATCTTTCTGAATGTTTTTTCTCTGTCTGTCAAGGCTCAGAACTTTCTACCATTAGACCAGCCTTAGCAGGTATACCTCAAGGATCAGAACTTCCACTACTCTGCATCATATAGACACACGATATTCAAAGTAGTTACGAAACTCCGGCAGCAACGTATGCAGCCGATAAAACAATTTTAACAATACATCATAATCTAACACACGCCTCATAGACTTTACAACATCATCTAATAAGATTTCATGGCTGGAGCAAACTTTGGAAAAATCGACTTAACTAAGACAAACCCTAACGTATCACTTTTACTCTTCGACAAGAAACCTGCTCTCCAATATACCTCGACAATGTAGTAATTTCGGAGACGGACAAAATTCGATTCCTTGACCTGACATTTGACAGAAAAATAACATGTTGTCCACACATCAAGAACAAACAGAAAACGCTAAACCAAAGATAAAACTATTATATTTACTTCTTTGTAACTTAATTACCTTCATTTACTTCAAATTGAAACTTAAACATAAACTGAAGATTTACACTTACTATCAGCCTATCTGGACGTACGCTTCACAAATATACCGGACAGCTAAAAGGACAAACATAAAAAATCTCAAATTTTTCAATCAATAACTTTGAGAACTATAATCCAATCCTCATGATACACCAGCAAGATTACCTTACATACAGACCTAAATATGCCAACAGTTAGAGAACACATATGGACCCACTACAAACGATTTCACGATAACTAATACGGACATTCTAAAACATTCATAGAAGACTTGGCTACAACCAACATGCCTGATAACACTCGCAAAAGGCTGAAGAGGAAGGAGCTGGATGAGGGATCTCCTAGCCTGAGTAAATGCAATAATCAGAACAGAAAGAGGTGCCGCTGGGTATTAATCTCCATAATGCCTTTCAAGCCACGATAACAAATTTTTAGCTAGCAAATTCACTGGTTGTCAACGTTGACAGGTGTAAATATTTAAAAAAAATTGGTGCGGTGCGCGCATACACAACTTTTCGTTACCGTCCTATAATAATTATCTTTTTAATATAATTTAAAGAGTTCACATAATCAATACTTGAAATAAACTCAGCAGCATTCACTTCTTCTCCCACTTAAGTACAATAAAACAGTTTTTTATACAATTTTAGTACAACAATTCTGTTGTATTATTGTACTATTTATATATTTTAAGTTTGTCAAGTTGAAAATATATTTTAAAAATTTCGGTTTTGTTTCCATTATGTAATATAAAATTAGAAATTATTAAGTTAATTTTTGCTTTTGTATTCTTAAATTACATTATTACAGAGTGTATTGTTGGCAACAGATTGGTTGGAGGAGGTTCGGTCGCTTCTTTCGGATGCGCTCCATCTAGTGTCTTGTATGAGGAGTACCTCATAAGATAAGCTGTCTTTTTGCTAATACTGGTACGATTTTGATGACTTTTTTTTTTAGAACATTTAATTTAATTTTTAGATAATTTAATAACCTTCTATTTAATTCTATTCATAATTTATTATAAATTGTATGCTTTTTAAGTTAAGCGCAAATAAAATATTCTTTTTATCATAACTTTTTTCCCTGCATTTTTTCGTTGATATACTACACATATGAAAAGTTAAAAGCCTTTAAGGAGAAGACATCAGGCAAGTTTCATCAAAATCGTTGGAGCCGTTTACGGCTCATTCAAATAGATTATATAAAGTGGCATTTCCGGTTAATCAATTTTGACGAATAAGTTGCTGTAACATCACATGCCTACCTTAAATACGTAATTTCAGTATCATACAAATTTTCATTTTTGAGCTAGGCTGTTCACATACACACCGACTCACAGACACACAAACACACAGACAGACCGACACAGGGACCATTTTGCGAGACTTGGCTATAAAGACTCAGCGGACCTTAAAACGTGTATTTCCGTTGGAAAATCGAATTCACGAGTGCAATAATTCTCCTTACTATATACTTCGTATATAGACTGGGAAAAGTAATAAAGCCCCCCCCCCCAAAAATTAAGTATTTTTTAAATGAAAGAAAATTGATCGTTTTCAATTTGCACATTTGCATAAAATTTGCACCTTTTCAATTTTTATTCTGGAGATATCTAGACCTTTAATAATTTTTTCCTTCATTACCACGAAAAAATTAAATAAATTCTTTAATAATTAATAAAGTGGAATATATTAGTAGTTTAATTCTACTTAATAGTTAAAGTGGAGATATTTTGGTGGAAATATACCCATTATGCCATGCTTTTAAGAATTACAAGCTTTCTGGTTTGTTGCTCTGAAAATTGCACCAAAGCAATAATATATGATAAATTCAATTTTTTTCCGTCGGCAAATACCTAAAAATGATGCATAATTTATGAATGTTTTATCTAATTCGCAATCTGAACAAAAGAGCACAAATGGTAATTAGATATGGAAGGAATTAATCATAATGAGAATAACAGAAAATTTGAGATATATAATAAATATATATATAATAGAAATAGAATGCTGATTAGAAATGAATTGTATAACAATAATAAAAGCTCAAAATCTCTTTCACAGACACAATACGTTTCTACGTTAGGAATGATAAATGAATTAATTAAACTAATCGTGTTTTTTATTTATATAAACACCTAAAAATTTAACTGGTTTTCAGTTTAATGAACATGAATTCAATTTTTTTAGTTAGTTTTTATTGAGGCATCTAGACACAATAGGCATATGAAAGTGACACTTTTTCAAAGGTAAGCTACCTATTGTGTTATGACGGAATATCAAATTTATTTGTTTAAAAGTAGTGCAAGGGATTTATTCAGTTGGTGCTCTTTTTAAAGCTACTAAATAAAACATTTTATTTTTCGTCTTTCTTTTTTTTTTTGAGCTGTATAAGAAGATTAATTTTTTTTATATACTTCATCTACGGCTCTTTCTCTTGCAATTTAATGATTTAATAAAATTTAATGATATTATAGTTACGATGGCTTATACGGTACAAGTGATTTTAAATTTATATTTAATTTTAGGGCTATTATTTTTCAAAATCTATAGTTTATGATTTAAATTCCTGAGCGTGTAAGTACTGTATCGACTTATTATTTTTTTTTTATGTTAGTTTCGATCATATTTTCTACACATAAATACGAAAAATATTTAAGCTATCATTACATTAAAAAATATATTTCAAATAAATCTTCTTTTATACGAGGCAATAATCCCTTAAAAAATATAATTAAAATAAATCTTGTAATTCGACCATAAGATTTTATATTTGGCTTTTCGAATGTCAGTAGAATGTTCTACGAATCGTAGTTGGATTGCATCTTATTCTAATTATGTTATTTTAAATATAAGTGAGAATGTTTAATTATGATCATAAAAATAGGAAATATTTCTATATAAGAAACTAAATTTAAAAGAGGTTTTTTCAAGTCTTAGGTTTTCCAATAAATATATTTATTAAGATATACAGGCTTGAATCATTTGTAAATGTTTTACATAGGTTCACCATAAATCTCAATGATTCCACGACAGCTAAATTTATGGAATAGGGTTATTTCAGTAATAATGATAAAATATTTCACGCAATATGCAATTATTGGATTAAAACGCAAATATCCGCTGAGGGTTTAGCGTGGAATTGAAATGCGAATCCTGACAGCTTAAGCGCCCTTTCCGAAATGGTTTAAGAAGATTACATCCATTACATAATAAGAGGATTATGAGACTAGAGAAACATATTTTGTACAAACATTATGGATTATTAGCTTTCGTGATAATTTAAATAAAGGGTGCTCTGGAATATTATAGAACGTGTGTTCAAAAAATAATTATGAAGAGACCATTTTTTTGATAGTTCTTAATTAGTTTGAATAAAATGATATATCTTGATTTTTTTTCTGTAGCTTTTATAGAATAATGGAAACGTAATGCATAAAATAATTTGTTTTCTTGGAATTTTTTTAAGGAGTTAAATTAAGAATCATTTATATATAATAAACCTAGTAAGTATGCTGATACACACTTACTAAATTTAGTTTCTAATTATAATAAATATTTTTTAACATTAAAATTAATATTAATATTCATGAGCATGTAGCTCATTTTAAGGAATATTTTATGGTTTCTAATGATAGAGATGGGTAAAATATTAGATCCGAAACTTCGGTTGTTATTAACTTTTCGATCCCAAGTCTAAGTGTGAAGTGGAGATGTTGACTAGCGACGAAGAGGTTGTTGACTGGAGGGCCGTCTACAAGACTTTAGATGCGGTCTGTCAGTAGCAGATGGTTCAATTGATTGTGCTCTTCTAGAGGTGATAGCTTCTTGTTCTTTGGAAAAGGTGTAAAACGTTCATTATCAATCCAATGCTGAACAGAAAGATGCATCAAAAGTCGAAAAAAGGGGGTTTTGGACAAGCTTCCGGTAATTTACTTTATGAATGTTTTTTTATTATCCAATAATTATAAAAAATACAAATAATAATAATAATCCAATAAATCTTTTTTTTTTTTAAATAATAGGTTATCCTTTTTTTTTTTTTATTACTATCACTGTAATATTTAGCGTTCTGGGACGAAAGTAGAATCATTTCAGAGTTATTATAATTCTCAACAATGTTTACTTAAATTATTTTCTTATAAAAACACTTTCCTTTAGGGAAATTTGAAACATTGTATAAAAATCGTTTTTTTTTTTTTTTTCATTATGCGCCCCCGGGGCACATAAAAACAGTGCCCGATATGAATTAATCTTAAAATTTCATTTTCTATCAGAATCCGTAAATAAAATTATCCCATCCTACTGGAAATATCAGAGAATTAAAGTAGTTTGGAAAAATAATCCGGTAGGTTACAAAGTCGGCGATACGCCTCAAACTAAAGACATTCTAGTAGTTAATGGTCCATAGTTGTTAGGTATGCCAGCCATATATATATATATATATATATATATATATATATATATATTGTGTAGTAAAAGAGCCAGTATTTATTCATGAGGTTCTCCTGTCAATAATGGTCAAATTAAAGAAATTTTCAGTCCTGTTGGAAGAGAGTAGATTGAAGAATGGGATAGTATGTGATGTGGGATAGTATGGGGATAGTACTGTAGTATGGTCTTCAGTTTGAAGAGAAGCTATATCAAATGCCTGGGGGGGAGGGGAGCATCCAGAAATAAGCCAGTTGCGTATTGGCTATCTTTAAAATATTTTTATTATATCTATAACGTAGTTATAAGATAACGTGGTTATCTTTACTATAAATTTTCAGTACTGGTTTAGGAATAACTGGTTAACATAATCAAATACAAGGAGTTCTTGAGTAGCATGAACATTTTCAGTTTCAGTTTCACTAAGTATATTTTAGCAAATAACAAGCCCTCTTTGGTAAACCTAAACGTTAAGGGTCCTTTTCAGTAGTTATTAAAAAGCAATAACAACGACAAAACATTACGTTTTTAAATTGTTTTTCATTGTCGGAATCATCTTCTGATTCCGGCTGAAATGAACAACTATCTACTTCATAATGTGATGTTGACACTGAAGGCTGGGATATGCTTAATGCTGATACATTATAATTCCCTAATTGTTTCTTTAAACCAGAGGTAACACGTTTCATAGGTGGTGTTGATGTATTTTTTAATGTAAAATAGACATGAAGGCAATGCAATTCCTTTCTTTTTAGGATCCAAATTTACATTTACTTTCATTACAATTATATGTACTTTCATTTTAACTTGAATTGCGTAGTAAATGTTTTTTTTTGAGATGGTTAGGCTCAGAACATTATTTATATTACATCTATTGCACCTGAAGTAGCAAGAACAAAAAAACAAGACAATGATTTTACTTCCAAGCATACTCAAAGCAGCGGAAGAATTGTCTTTTCTTTTGGACGGTAAACAAGTTTTGTCCCACAATATTTATTAGTGAACATGACTTTCTTTACTTCATTTAATTTTTACTCACAAACATATCAATACATTTATAACGTTTCGGGGTCTTATCCCCGTCATCAGAATATCATATTTTTCTGCAAAATATTTTGATTTATTATTAATTGATAATATGTTACTTAATTAAAACTGGATGGGTATAAAAACATGAAATAAATAAGAAATAAAATATAATTACTTATTAACAAAGGAGTTTCAAACTTTACTTTTAAATGCTGTATACAAACCATTTACAGACTTACTACTAAAGATTGGTCTTTGAGGGAAATTGAATTTTTAATTGAAATTATTGTGTCTGAACACAATGGAACTCTTAACAATGTTATATTCCATTTTACAGCAGCCTCCTATATGTTCTACATTAACAGAACTCATTTTATTGTCTTCCTGTCACTTTATACAAAAATCTATCACTACTAAACAAAATCTACTACTAAAACAACACATTGGCTGTTTCAAGTTCCTGGCAGTGTAACATGGTATTGAAGAATCGAAATGTTTGTGTTCTCCTCAGCCAATAGAAACGAAAATCGTCACTATCTCTATCAAACTACTGTAATACGGTACGTCTAAACACTATTTTCCGGAAATATATTGCCTAGCAATATTTCCAGCAATATTACCAGCAATGTTGCCCAACATATGGCTGGTAATATTGATGGGCTATATTATTGCTAGAAATATTGCAATTTTTATTGCACGTGTAAACGGCTCTATAACATTCCTTAAAGGTAAATGTCTGATTTATTGTGTAACTTGGAAGTTATTAGTTTGAGTAAAATGTGAATATATTTTAAAAGATTGAGGAGTGGGTTTTTTATAAGGACTTCAGATTGATTCACACGCTGTGATTTTAGTATATTTTTATTTTAGAATTTAGATAATTCGGACTATGGCTGTTATTCACGAAATATAAATTTTCGCAAAAAATACTATACTATACTATACTATTTTACAATTTATTTTCACTTAAAATTTAAAAAAATAGAAAGATATTTTTTAATTTTAATTATTTAGGTACAAATCCTTCTAGAAAGAAAAATAGAGATAAATCTCTCAGAAAGCTCGTCAAAAGTTTACAGAGATAAACAGAGCTGGAGGGATGGGTGAGGGAGAGGTCGGAGGAGTTAGATTCCAGTCACGACTTGTACCGGTTGCTGAAGAAGCTGAGGAATTATCGCCCACTAAATAAGCCAGCGGCGACATCCTTTATATTTAGCCCCTCAGACGTGATAACATAAAGCCCTGCAATAATTCCCTTTTTCTAACTTCTCCACGTTTCTACGCTCCTGCTCACGTAAATATTTTTATACCATGTCTTATAAATGTTGCCGCATTTAAGCTTCGCTAAATCATCCTTATGGTTAAGCTCTTTTGTTCTGAGGGATTCTTTTTTTTTTTTTTATATCGAATTTTTCAATTTCCTACAGATGATTATTTCAAAAATGTTCTGAAACAATAGCTTGCTTCCTTAATTTATTTGTAGGATTCATTAGGAGAATAAAAGGCTGATAAAAGTAACGAAATTTTCATGAAAATGAGTACCTGCAAAAAAAAAAAGGAATTTTTCAAATTGAAAATAAATAAATATTTCTAAAAAATATTTGAAAGTTTGCTGTAATTATTAGAGCGTCGTGAAAATGCAAACATAATATTTTTAATAAATATACCTCTTTAAAGTTTTCTCTTTATTTTTTCCTTCAGTATTTAGCATCTCTCAATCAATTATTTTTGTTTTTATAGGATAATAAGAACATCCAATTTGGCTTTATATACAAACATTAAAAGTTCCATTATTCACTCCATTATATCAGAAAGCACTCCCTAGTTTGGAAAAATATATATGTTGCACTGAATCTCGTGGATTAGGAGATGTATATTTCAATGGGTAGCTAGCACTCTTCAGTGACAATTAAGAACTATTAATATTACTGTAAGCAGTTCCAGTTAAGTTCAATGAAGAATCAATATAAACTACTATATGTTGATTTCATTACCATTCTACCTGTTATCGTTAACACGTGCACAAAACTTTTAGTAATTTGCTTTACATAAAACACTGTACTTTTGCGTGCGCGAAATATCGACAAAGCATCATAAGATGAAAAAGAAAAAAGTAGTTAGAACACACACGAAATTGTACATACAATAATGTTGAAAGAAAACGCTGACTTAATCAATGATTGATGTACTAACGTCTAAAAAAACAAAGGAAGCAACGCTTAAGATTTCCGCATGAAACGTCAGACGGCTGTTTCATAATAATTACTGAATAAATTGTAGTGATTGTTGAATAGTTAAAATTGATAATTGTTGAAAAATGAGTTAGCTTTGTATTTTCGCTGTCTACGTCTACTTAAGGTTAAATGGAACTAACTCCATAACAGTAATTTACGTTAAATTGTTATTGGAAATTAGACCATTACATCATCAGCAATAAATGAATCTTAATCCATAATAAATAAAAAAAGTATGTATGTATATATTTATAATACTGGTTGGTTTGTTATTAAGCATTTTTCCGTGTGATACACAATATTCGTAAAAATCTTTTGAAATTCATTGAGTGACAAATTGAGAATCCTGTTGAATATATTTCTCATTGTTAAATATTTCAGTGATAGTGTGAAATCCTATGAATTATTGACACTGTTGAATATCGAACGGAATTGGTGCGAGAAAACCTTTCTTGCCCCATCACCTTATTTTTGGTAAAGGGGCCGGACAGGACTGGGCAGCTGGTATTGCCAGAGACTTAATAACATTTCTTCAATATCAGGGCGACCTTATCTAGCAGATCTCGACGTGAATTGGCGTTTCGGAAAAACGCACCTTCCTTCGAAGAAAAATCATTGTGAAGAAATATTTTTAAGAAAGTTGGTCCTGTTTTATACGTAAGGAACTATTGACAAAATTGATATAAATTATTTATTTCAAACCATTATTTATTTATCAGTATCAAATATTGGTGACAATACGATTGGACCAAAGAAATGAATATAGCAAAAATAACAAACAAAAAAAATGTTTTATGGATACTGAATATATAGTGTATATTATTTAAAATATATAATTTCATTCCATTCTACTATTACAAGTATTCCTTCTAATGTAATTTTTAACCTAGACTATTCTTTAACAACACTGGAATGTTGCCTAATTTTGTAATATTTTTTATATCATTGATAATTTTTTTTTTTTAATCTGAACGATTGGGCTAAAGATATTTTTGAGGCAATACCAGAAAATATAAATTTTAGTAGATTGATCTGGGTATATTATACATTTCCACATTATTCCAGGTGTGTTCTGAGGCAATGACTAGTTTTTATTGAAAATTTTCTATTGTGGAATCCTGTGGATATTTAAAAAGATGCAAAGCTCAAACAAAATTATTATTTCTTATAAATTAATAAATGCTCTTGCAGTTAGTATCTATTGATTCATATCATTATATCAAAAAAAAAAAAAGGACTGGGATAAATAAATGAATATGCCAAAACTAAAAATAAATGTACAAAGATTCATAAGCTGTAGTGTATAATCTAAAAAATAAACTCATTGGTAGATTTGAAAATTCTAGATCCCGATTACGTTACAGGAATTATCGGATATTTTATTTACAAGAGTTATATTTTACATAATAGGGAATTTAAATAGATGCATTAACAGATATATTTAAATATTTTACAAAATAAAAGCACACCTTTCTTATATTTGTACAGAAAATTAAGGTATTTCATATTTATTGTAGATATTTTATGCAGTAATTGAAATTTTAAGAAATGCTAACATAACGGTATTATGGACTTTAATGAGCTCTAACTTATTTAATGTTTCTTAAGAAAGCCAATTAAAATACGTCTTTAATTTCACGATCTCGCTCAATTATAAACGCTAAATTGTTATTCAACAGCATTTTCCTCAAATTGTGATTATTTTTTCAAAAATTACGAAAATTTAGTCAATTTCTTTTGATCGCATAAGTAGGTTACCACGTGCGCCGTCGTGAATGCTAAGTTGTAGATACGTATGACGGATCTATTATGTAAAATATAAACCCCACAGAAATGAAGGGGCGTTACTTTCTGCAAGTATTAATGTAAAAGAAACATAATAAAAAGAGCTGTTGCTTTCACGAAAATAGATGCTCGGGACGAAGAGACAGTTTCGCGCGGTGCACCGCGGTGCTGCCAGATGTGAGTCGAACCTCCTCAACAGTGTATATCCACTGTTGTCAGCAGTCCACCCAACTCCTACACTCTCTCAGTTTCATAGAAGAGAAGTTGTCCACAAAGTGGCAACAGCACTTCGCATTTATTGCAGGTCTTATATTAATTTACCTGAAGGCAATTATTGCTAAAGCTAAAAATGTAATGTCTTTTTTATTTCAAAATATTAATTCGCAGCGGCAAACCGGTAAGTTTACTCAGCGCTTATAACGTAATGACATGTCAGAAAATATCTCTTCCTAGGTTTGATTTAGTTATCTTTTGAAGATCTCTAATGCAGAACCTTTTCAGTCTCTTCCTTATATTGCTGGTTCGGCCAATCGTTTCTTTTTTCCGAACTATGCCCTTACGGTATATTATGAAATCATTGATGAGGAGTCACTAATTGTTAGTCGACTGTTGGTAGTTGTAAAGTTTTGTTTGTCTGTATATCAATGAAGAGTATGCCCATATGGAATTAAGTAGGTATGTATTCAATGTCTATACAAAATACAGTTTTGAAGATTTGGATAAAAAGGAAATGTAGTTTATGTCGTTTCTTTAGGGTCTTCCTTTTCATTTTAATGTTCCGTCTTAAGTCATATTTCTATCGAAGGTAAGCCCAAGAAGATGTACTGTTTCCGTCTAAGAAATTCGGTTATTATCGACCTAAGCGGGTGGACAGGCATTCATTAGAAGGATTAATGTTATGTTTTGCAATTTTTCACTATTTAGTCGGATTTTCCATACCAAATAAAGGAATACTAATCACGATACACGTCCAGTCCACGATACACGTATAGTTAGGATGTTGATGTCTTCGATGTTTTGTTTTAGCTGTGAACTTCTCAGCGGTGATAGATATGTACTGTGCATATAAAATGAACATTAAGAGAGCAAGTAGAATCTTGTGGCACACCTACAAAAATTAGACGAAATGAAGAAACTTTCAAGTCCATCCGAATTTGAAGTGGGTTAGGGGATATCAAACTTTCGAATCACCAATTTCGATAAATTTGAAACATGTCATAGGGCCAGGGTCCCCTGAATGTTTATGCTAAGGGGTAGGACGCAATTCACTTTCATTCTCGAGTAATGTCGATTTGAAGTATTACGTGTAATTGAAGTAGAAATGGCGGTTATAACAGTTGGAGCACTGGCTGCGTAGCGTAGCGGCAACGCTCTTGCTTAAGTCCTTTTGAGTTTATTTTTTCATTCTAACGTTTATTTGTTTTTGTTTTTTATATCTCTGATGTTTATATGTCCCAGAATTGTTAAAAATTACTTCATAAAAATTCATTCGCTTATATTGCATCAACCGAGCTTACCTAAATTTACAGCGGTGATCCAGTATATTTGGTTCGCCTCCAAGTTGATCGATAAAAGAGAAATATTCAAAAATGTGAATAAATTTCTTACCTCATTAAACATTACCTCAATAATATTTTTATAAAATGTGTGTTTTGAAACAAAACGTTATGTTTCAAATGTTTCTATGCTGATTTTCACCCGACTGAATGTATAATAATTTAAATATCACCGTCAACTTTCGAATAACCAATATTTAATACAATTAAATATCAAATAAATAATGATCATTTAAAAAAGATCAATTCAAAATTTTTCATCCGTATTAAGTTCAATTAAAATAATGAATCGAATGTTTAATCATTTATAAATATCAGAGATATATAAAAAAACAAAACAATTAAAGAATAGAAAAAAATAACGCCGCACAGCCAGTGCTACAACTGATGTAACGGTCATTTCTATTTAAATTACACGTAGAACTTCAAATTGATATTTCCCGTGAATTGCCTCTTTTCACTTTACATAAGAATTGAGGAGAACCTGCTCTCTAACATGAGTAAAAGTGATCGGAATTGGTGATTTCCAAGTTATCCCCTACTCCTTCCCAGGCGTTACAACAATCTGTGAAAGAGAAAAGACTGAAAGAATAAGATAGAACGTATATGGCAGTTAGGTTTTAAGTTAAACGAGGGGCTTAAGTTAAATCTGGTGCCCAACTTCGTCAAACGACAAAGAACTAACCAGTTACCCATTGATTTTATTATAGTGCTCTACGAGTGTAGAGCCAGGCATTACCATTCATTGACAGGCATTACCTTTTGGTAAATCAGTAATTAGTAATTTGGTCAGTCATCAATTATTTTTATGTACTCTGGAGCATATCGGAAGGATATAAATTCAATATTTACTTATGTGATATTATTCATTGCTTAAGTTCAATAGAATAATACATATTAAATGCGGAATTAATCAAAGGATCGCTAAAAATTTAAAACCCGAAAGAAGAGAGGAGAATACACGAGATCTAAAATATATAATGAACTTTGCACAGGAAAGGCTACGCTTCTGAAATTGGATATGCTAGGGTTCAGTAAGGGCAACCCCTGGCTAAACCCCGATATCGAATTCCTTCCTTTATTAGAACCTTTCATAGCTAAACATATATATATATATATATGTGTGTGTGTGTGTGTATATATAAAATGAATGTACCCATAAATATAAAATACAGTTGTCAATGTAGGTTAGGGTCCCTTGAGAAGAAAAATAGCATATTTTATTCTTGGCAATTTCATTTGCGGAAGAGGTGTAACAAACTCTGACCTCGGAGACTACTATACCTCCTATATTTTCTTGTGCGCGAGCTAAACTTAGAAAATATTTTATTTTACATCCCCAAAGAAAAGAAAATATATAAACAAAAATTGGTATTCATATATTCTACCATTTATCAAGTCTATCTCTCTCTCACTTATATATATATATATATATATATATATATATATATATATATATATATATATTTATGCATATATTTATATTTTTAGAAAAAAAAAACCCGACAGCCGACCAATCAATACTAACTTAAAAACTACCTAAATTATTACGCTAAACTATTTACAAGATATTTTACGAGTTCATGCATCGTATTAATCTCTTAATACTTATAATTAAGATTAAAATTTATTAATATGCAACCGCAGAAGCTCAAAATCAGACATAAATAATTGTTATTTAGACGACCAGAGACAGCACCCCACACCAAGACACCCAGACACATACTGAGGGAAAAGGGAGGTTGCATGACAACAGCTTGGAAAAGTTAAATTACAAACAGCTCATCATAAAAAAAAAAGGAAATACTCATACTAAAAACCTAAAAATGTATTAAGAATCATAAAAAGAAATTAAATAATTAAATAAGATAAGATCAACCAAATACAAGAAGAAGGAAAAAGTTTATATGCACAGAAGAGAAAAGTCCTTATAAAGACAACAGTAGATACACGGCTATTCCACAAAATATATTAATATGAAAGAGCAGAAGCCCAAAATAAGACATAAATAATTATTATGACATAAATGGAAAAGTCCAAAAAAGAAGCCAAAGAAAAAATCCAAATTAAAAGAATACCTACTTATTCCCATTCGAAATTGTATATATCAGGTTAACGAATTATCAAATCCCTTACTAAAACAGGTCATTTCCAATATTTTTTATATTTTTTTAAGTGGCATATCCTCATATAATTTTCTAATTTTGGTATATCGAAGAGAGTCTAAGCAAGTGATTTTGGGTTATAAAAAATAATAAGTATATTGTACACAATGAGTGATTTAGATCGTTTAAATATTATTGATTGTTGAAGATGAAGTTCATTATTGTAACATTTGAAAACAATCAGACAGACGCTGTTTTCTTGATATTGGTATGGCTACATGCGATGTTAAATGAATTTAAGTTAAATGTTGTATAGGTGGTATTGTTTATTTTACATACTTATTTAAGATAAATTTTAGGAAAAATAAACGATTTATAGAATTAAAGTAGAATGATTTGAGACGTAACTAGGAAACAACAAGAAGGCAGAATCAATTCGAGAGAAGAAGTGTTTACAGCAGTAGCGAGAAAAAATTATTATTTGATATAACTTCTGTGTTCCTCCGTTTTGGTGGGGAGGAAAGTTAGTCGGAATCGGGAAAGGGAGGTCTTAAGCACAGCGATTCAGTTCTTATGTTTCGAACTTTCCAAATAGTTTGTATTCTGTATCAAATTTTCCGCAGATTTTACTCCTCAGTTCTTTGTGTTATGCTCATTATCTCATCGGCTTCTCTTGCTGAAGTAAGTAATTGAGCAATTTTATGAAAGCTCTTATGAATTTAGTTCGGGTATAATCAAGTTGTGACGAAGTTTATTTTTTCCAGTTAATGATTTATGTTTTCTATTTCCACTTTTGTTGTCTATTCCGTTATTGCTAACGATCCCTCCCGGGTATTTAAACTGTTTTGTGATTTTTACCCACCCATATTTCTTCCTCACTGTTTTCTGGTAAAACCATTAATAACAGTATTTCATGCTGGTATGAAGGAGGAAAAGATTCATAAATGGAACAGCTCTCTTATCGAGTTTGTTTCGAGCGGTTTCACCGTTTTGTTTGAGGGCATTTTTTAGACATTTATATCAAAATATCACTTATGTGCTGTCTGATTTTCAGCATGTATGTATGTAGAATACGATTTTTAATGTATAATAGTTTTATGATGAGCTTTTGTATTAGACTGAAAATTTTCTACTTTTTACTGCAGCGTCGGTGACAATTATATTTGTGAGGAGTAAATCCAAATGAATTTTAGTATACGTAAATATTTAGCTACTGGCGGACATAGTCTACCGGCCGTATTATAGTTTTAGCCTTTACTGAGGAATTTTCGTTCAAAGTGATGTCCCCAGATCATTCTTTTAATATATATGTATATGTGTATATATTTTTTTTTTTCGGTGGGCTCTATAGATCTTGTAGATCTTTGGCCGCGCGATGTGGTGTTCTTACAGACATTTATTGCTTGCTGGGGCATAGGCAGCCTAGAGGGGACTCACTCGGGTTCAAGGACAGTGACAAATCGGTCTAGATCCACGGATTATGGCTGTTCGGAGTCAGCAGGCGCACGAGGACCTATATTTCTTTCCCCATCACAGACCGTCCATGGACCAAACCTCCGGGCGGCTATTTTATGTCCTGGAAAACCACAACGCGATTCACAATTAAGGTACACCGGGTAGGATCATCACTCCTACGCCCGGTCTGTGTGAGTAGCCTCCAGTAGGCTGATGGGCCTCACACACCCGAGGGGAGGGGTGATAATTTTCTTGAATTATTACTTTAATTAAATTAAAGTAGTGCCGGAGCCGGTATTCGAACTCACAACCGTTGGGTTTGTGAGTAGGTGCACTTTTGCAAGCGCGCTAACCCGCTCGGCCATCCCGACCCCTATGTGTGTGTGTATATATATATATATATATATATATATATATATATATATATATATATGTACACGGTTGCTCTTGAGGGTACATCCCTAAGGAATTTTCCTGTGTGGATAGATTGCTTGCCAAGGCAATTAGTTGAGGAAGAATCATGAATGAGCATGAAGGTAATGTGTACTATGTCCTGTTTTATTTTTAAAAAATTGTTTTGGCGAACATTATAGATAAGTTAAAAGATTCCGTGACCCAAGGCCTTTCTATCTAGTAAGTATTGGAATATTCTGGTGAGGTTTCAGGACTATGTTAATGCTAATATGCACGTGTACCATTGTCATTACTAAGTTGCATTTATCGTGGGGATATCGTATAATAACGAAAGGATGGTTGATTTCTTTTGTATTACAGCATCAACTGGTTGTTCAGGGAAATTTTCGAATTCCTGGTAGATAGACAAATTCAGTTTGAAAGCAAAATGTAAAACATGTTTCAATGTAGACAGTAAACTTCGCTTAACTATGAAAATGTTTTAGCTACATCCAGAAATGTTGAAATAATTAATTTTATTTATAATACTACCGGTATGGCTGGAGTTAATGTAAGATCAAAAATGAATCTCAGTGTATGAACTATACATATCTCTTCTTTTGCCAAGAGCTCCAACTATCTCAAACTAGATAAATAAGCGGCAAACCGATACCATGTCAACTGGGACTCCTTTCATTTTTATTTACGCAATAATTCTTAATAAATAAAACTAGTTTAGTCGGTTAAACGTTTTAGCACTTATATTAAATGACTGAAGCTGAAATGAAAAAATAAAAATAAACTAACGCTGCATTTTCCCTCGGAAAAAGGGCCGAAGGGGATAGCCGATTTTTTATTCATAATGGAAGCTTTTAGCTCTAAAATTTCTTTGGCAAAAACCAATAAAGCACTGGATTTTTTTTTTAATCTACCTGACATCTCTGAAAATTTATAGCTGTGTCAAATAGGAAATGATTAAGTTATTATTAACTTAATTTAATTTAATTGTGGTATAAAGATTGTGTTTGTGAAATTATTAGTGTCTAGCAAATTAAACTCTTTCACGAGCTCGGGGTATAATTAGGAAATTAATATATATATATTTTGAGAACTCTAGTTCGTCATAAACGAATAAATAACTGATAATCATTTAAATAACACTGTTGCAAAAAAAATCATTTACAAAGAAAAAGTCGAAAAATGTGGTAAAAAAACAACATTCAAATTAGTTTTTTTTAAATAGTGAAGCACCAGGCTCTAGGATCCAAAGGTTTTATTTTTAAAAGATGAATAGAAAAACCTCAATTAATTCTATTTGCAATTTGATTTTTTAATTTTTCTGAATGTTCCAGAAACTAAAATTATTTAAATGTTTGGCATCTGTTTTATGGTTAGCAGTGTACTTCATATTATCTTATATTTTTGTCTTCTTATTTTATCTTCCCATTTCATAATTTAAAACGATATGATTTATTTTTAAATTGTATTAGCTTCGTGATTACAATTATTGCAACGCGAGATTGTTTTTGTGGCAGCTTCTACCAAAATATTAAATGTAAAGTTTATAGGCCATACCAATTCGAAAACAAAAGACAGTCTACTATTACAAAGGTAATCCATTCCCGGCCCTGCTCTATGTAAACTTATATTCGATGGGTTGCTGGGCGTGCTAGAAGAAGAGCTGTACCCTGCTATAGCCTACGTGGATGATTTGGCCGCAGTGGTTGCCTCGATCAGGTGAGCCGGTAACAATCTGGTAAGAAGATGGTTTGAGAAGAAGAAGCCGAGGATGGCCGCTGCTAAAACACAGAATATCCTCCTGAGAGAAAAAACTGACAGGCCTCAAGGTGGAAGCCGAACGATGCGCCAATCTGATAATAAGATGGTGTGAGAGGAAGAAGTTGAGGATGGCCGCTGCAAAGACGCAGACCGTCCTCCTGAGAGAATAAACTGACAGCGCTCACCCAATCATCTTACAAAAACAGGGTGAGAGAATTCATCCAAGTGAGGTGATAACCTTTCTTGGAGTGAGGTTTAGAAGAAATTTCAACATTACGCCACACTTCTACTACCACACTACGGACTACTTCGCAAGCAGAGTGACACTGGCACTGAACGGGCACGGTCGTGTCGATGTTGCTTTCTTGGGCCAAAGATATACGAAGACGATGTCTATTTATAAAGGAGTAGTGCTGGGTATTTTGAAATACGCGTTCCCCGAACTGAGACGTCTCACAAAAGCAGAAGAACAGGTTGGCAACAATACAGAGAATGGCTCTACTGCGGCTAATTAAGGCCTGTAGGACCTTGCCTCCATGAGGTTCTAGCGAGAGCGGTGCCTCTCGACTCCCTCCTGCTATATAGATGCTACGGTATAGAGTAATAAGAGAGAAGTCTCGGCAGGGCTTCCTGAGACTCTCCGTTTGAGAATTCCGGATGGCCCAACGGATGGAAACAGATAATCCGAGAGCATACCATAGAGGAATGGAACCGACGATTGTCGACAGCCCCGAAAGGGGAGGCGTTTCGAAAATACTTCTCCACCGTCTAATGCCGGTTAGCGGCTAAATGGGTGCTCCCGGACTATTGGGCCACGCAAGTTCTCACGGGAGTTTTTGGGCCAAGGTAAATAGCTTTGGCAAGGACGTCGGCCCTCTATGCCCAACGTACGGCGTTCCGGAAACTGTCGAGCACGCAATAGCGACCTGCATCACATTTGAGGCACAAAGGAACGCCCTCCGGAGGAAGACAGGTTTGTCTAATTTTTTTTTATTCAGTATCCATTTTTTTCTATTCTTTAGAGGTTCAATTTTAAATATCCATTTTTAATTTAATTTTTTAATTTTTTTTTGTCTTTAGATATGAATGTAAGACGGTTGCCTGCGATACGTCAAAAGCACTATCAGATACAGAAACATTTCTTATTCATTTTATCTTCATTACATAAATACTTTTATAAGTAAGCGATATTTCAGCTTATCCTGCTATCGCTTTAGGTCAATGTGGTTAAAGAGAGTAGCCAGAAGGCTGAGCATATGGTCTAGCAAATTTATGAATTATTACTATCGGATCCAGGAACGAAGTAACCCTAGCCAAGTTTAATCTGTATGCAGAGCTTCTATAGCTCAACTCCTGCAGAGTTTGCCAACTTAACTTATTAATGGAACCGCTCTCAGGAGAAACGGAAGGAAAGTAATAAATTTTTTAAAACTACTTTTCGGGGCTTTCGTTACTTCATGCTCTTTTCATTTTCGTTATCATTCTTCCGAAGTATCTATAAATGAAGGATTGATAAGAATCAGTGTGAACGGAATAGAATCAAAATTGATGGACTGTTAATCATCAATATGTTATTTTAGAACTATTATTTACCAATTCCAAGCAATCAATTAATGAAATTGTTTGTTTTGAATCTCTGAACCCATTGGATGGAAGTATGAATATAGGATAATGGTTGTTAGTGATACCAGATAGAATATTTTGGTTCACTAAGCCTTACTTACTATAGCTATTAACAGTAACAGTTATTTAACATCTTTAAGATTGCATCTCTTTAAACATATTATGACTGATATAATCTATAAAATATAACTAAAATACATAACATTTCAAGTTAATATATTCTAAATTGTCATTTTTTTAGTGTTAATGCCAGTTTTACTTTGAATAGTTTATATTTCCTTAACATGCTTGTACACTGAAAAATATAAGCCCCTTCATTTCCTTTGGGCGTTGATTTTACACAACTCATCGGTCATGTTGGTCTGCATTTGTTTCCCAATTACGGCGCTCATTGTAATGTAGCTTCGTTTCGATGACAGGAACCCCCCAACCTTTTTACACCTGCATCCACATTGTTAGGTTATCAGTCAAGCGGCTTCTATAATATAAATATTATATTATAATATTCTTCTAGCACAATGTTTTTTTTTTTTTTTGTAGTTTTTTCTTAGTTCGATAATGTTAATAATATTTTAAAAACTGATTTATTATAATTAATACATTTGCTTATTGCCATTCTTTTGCTAGACAATTATTATTAATATTAAACATATAATTTTTTTGTTTGTTTTCTTATATCAAATAAACAATCATTTAAAATACATAAACAATATTTTAAAAATGTAAAATTTCTTCATAAGAAATGTATGTAAAAACCTTTGGTACTGTACGGTCATTGAACATTGATACATAATTTGGAAAATATGATGATAATATTATTCTTAATTTATTAAAATGAAATTAAAGCTTTGATATTAAAATTAAAAACTAATTTGAAAAATATATTAAGAGACGTTCATGTGGGCATTATAACTAGGTATAATATATGTTGTAAGTCGTACTTCGATTTTTGGTACTACTAATACCAAGAAAACAACAAAAAATTATTGAAAATTGAAGTGAAAATAATATTAAAATGCTACAATATAAATAAATTACTATTTTTGTAATATAATAAAATCAGAAATCAAGTAATTAATCTTATTTCTGCAACATCCTTATTTTCACATGCTACCGATTGTCTGTCTTATCAGCAGTGGGCCATATCTGAGGTTCTGTAGCCAAGATAAATTGGGGACCTAAGCCATTAAAAATATTTTTTTGAGGATACAAAAAAATATTTTTTTAAAAGGCCTCATGGTCCTCGGGTTATAAAAAAAAATGCGTAAGTGTTCTAACAATATTTTTACGACATTTTGGTTCAAATTGAGTCTATATCTAAGTTTAATTTAAAATATATCGAATTATATACAAATTTTGGTCCAGAAAGGGATGTTGTTAAAAATTAATTTTTCAACCAATATGGGTAATTTTCCTTTAAGAATAGACAATAAAAATAAAAATATGAAGTGGAAAATGTATGAATAATTAAAGATTTGAGAACGGGAGACTAAGAAATAAAAAAGATTTATTGGCATAATTTCGTCAATACGATTGAAAGTAAGAGATGTATAAAAAAAAAAGAAGGAATAAATAAAAAAAGAAAGAAACCATGATGGCGAAAACAAGCAAGCACTGTAGAGGAGTTTAATTTACTTATTATGATTAGTTTTTAATATAATAACTGTTCTAATAGAAAGTGAACCCCATCATCTAGTGAGTTAATAATCAATTTTATTGTACAAAAACTACACATTGTAACAAAAAGTCTTAAGCATGTAGCGTTACAAAGATATAAAATAATAAGAGACAAATAATGGATTAGGTAAAAAAAAAAAATAAAAAAACAGATTTTTTTATGTTTATATTTTGAGTTATCTTGATATTTTGAGTCTTTGGGAAAGATATTCAGGATCTAGACGACCTACTGACCCCTTTTGACCCCGAATGGCTGTAATCCATGAGTCTAGACCAATTCGTCACTATCCTTGAATATATAGAGTTTGAATGTACGTCGGTGAATGAATAAGCAATATCGTATTAGGGCATCAAATGTCAAGGTATTCTAGCCCTCCCTCTCCCTCCCCCCTGATATTTTTAATATGGCTATCACATATATTTTCCTACAGTATGGTTATTTTTTTCAATATTTTTTAATTCAGCATCCATGTAGTCTAATTTTTAATATATAAATATATCCAGTATTAAGGAAAGAAAGAAGGAAATAAATAATATTACATTCACTTATTTCGGCTTAAAGTGATTAAATTTATTCAATATTTCTGTTCTTCGTTTTAATGACGGTTATCATAGCGACGGTCACCATATTTAGGAAGATATTTTATTTCGGAGATGAAATTAGAAAGTGTGCTAATCTGTTAGATATTAGTGCAGATAGTACTAACTTTCGAGAAAGAAAGACAATTCCTGAGAGCAAAATCGTTTGAGGATTAAAGCAGACGTAAGAGATGAAGGATAGATGTGACCCTTTTTAAATTTAAAAAAAAAGACTAATAAATTGAAGAATGACAGGAAGGTTTTCACTGACCCAGTATGAAGAAACGTTCTGAAATTAATTGTGAACTTCGTTCCAGGAACCGGAGGCCAGGCAACCCGAGATGTTGCATCTCTTTGCTGATAAGTGACCGATAGTGAGAAATTTTCCGAAAAAATAATTTAAAGAAACGAATAGCCGAAATGCTATAGAAGAAAATTTATAGATGCTTTCAAGAAGTTTAGTGTCTAGATACGGAAGTATCAACTTTTGTTCATGCTCTGGCATTTCGTACGACAGAGGAGGAAATACGGATTTGTACATCCCACAACAAGGTTCAAAACGAATAATAAGGGGAAATTTGCATAAAATGCATTTTTTACTTACAAGAACATTTTAAATTTTTTTTTGCGAAAGAGGATGTTTTGTAAAAGGACTTTGGTTCGGAAATAAGGGAACTATCCCTCTTACAACATGCAATTTGGAGAAGCTGAGTGTTCGAAAGATCCAGTTACAGAGCATGGTGGAAAATATATTTTAGAATCACTGGAGATCCTACATCATCATCTATATTAGGCCTAGGATTTGGCTTTTCAATTAAAATGTCTTCACATTTTGCGTGTATTCTACTGGCCATGTCAAACTCTCCCTTTTTATTTTTTAACATCGCATAATAGACTGATCAGAATGCACTGTGAATAAGCAACTCTACAGAGTTTAGCAGCCACTGGCAATTTTTTAGAGTTTCTTTATGAGTCAATCCATTTGAAATCAACCAGTTTGAATTGATTTTGTTGCTCGACATTTTTAATTTTTCTGATTCTTTTACCTACCAATATCGAATAAGACATTTGGTAAGTTCAAAACCACGAGTAAAACCTATTTTAGGCTCATACTTATTCTTTTGCGGGCATTTTAAGTAAGCTCACCCATGATTTCGAACTTATCAAATGATAGAGAATAAGTGTAAAAAAATCATTAAAGCCAAGAATGTCGAGCAACATCGTCTGGGTGGTTTCAAATGGATTGATCTCTATATTTTTTTTTCGTTTATACGTTGTTCAATTTATAACGAATGGTATTTTTTTCCAATAGCTGGAATGTAATTTAAGGACAATACTATCCGAAAAACTTTCTTTCACGAAAAAAAAAAAAATGAAATACAATAGTGTAAATTGCCAGGAGAAAACAAGAATATCGTAAATACCGACAAGATAAGGAATGAATATATATATATATATATATATATTTTTTTTAATGATAATGACCATATATATGGTCGAACAAAATCAGATTCAGAGACGCGATGGTCTTGAAAATTTCCCAAGTGTATTTGCGGCGAGTGGAAGTCGAGCTATTGAGTGGGGTCTCACTGGCTCAGTGGCCTCTTGAGGCGACCTCCTGCCACTCAGGGATGGTTTTCCGCCAAACTCAGACTGACCTGAATTAATAAATTCTCATATAACTTATCGCTGCTCTAAGGAATCAAAAAGGTTTCTGTAACCCTTATTTTTGGAAATAGTAAAGTAAGCAACCAGTAATATATTTTCAGTTAGTTAATAATTCAGATTATAAATGTATACCCCAATAATTTAGAATACGTAAGTCCCTGCGTATCAATATTGATTCATGATTTGGCAAAACTTGTCCATTCACTTTTAATTATTAAATACTTTATTACTAAAAATTTATCTTTTTGTTGCATAGCTAATTCAACTTAAATGATACCAAATTAATGACTAAGATTTGTATGAAAAAAGAATCTATTCCACATTCTTAATTTCGCGACCTTGGTTTGGCAAGGTTCTAACTGCTCTAACTTTAATTTTGAGAAAAAAACAATTTGAAAATTTATCGTGCTAAAATGTTTTTCTTTATAAATAAAATTTATCAATTAATTTAGCTTTTGAAGTTGGTTTAATAAAAAAAAATTATCATACCTCTGATTTGAAAACATGTCGGCATGTAGTCTTTCAAAAAATAACTAAAACGGCTATTTCAAAGCAGATCGTAGATAGAGTAAGTTTCTCTTGAGCCGATAAACAAAGGGGAGTCAGAATCACCAATAACCCCATTGTAGCAAAAAATGCCAATTACTACCTTTTCAAACAAAGGTAGCGAGGACATGTCAAAGATTATACAAATATATAAATAATTTGTAATATATACAAAATGATAATTTACACTATTCCACTCTATTACAATATTCTACTATGCTTTATTATGGTAAACATTTATTTTATTACTTTATAAAATATACTTTAAAAATTTCAGAACGTAGACTTTGAATGTTATCAATAATTTATATCTAAACCTCTATTATAAATTCCTTGTGTATACTATTTTGCTTCCTCACTACCGAAGATTGGGAAGCTTTACATTCATGCATCGAATCGAAAATTTCCACTCGCGTTTTACATTTTAGACATCAAGCAACAAATTTGGGTCCGTGACTGTCTGACGGGCATGTGACGAGCATAACACCTACTATTCCTAATCCGATTCTGATACAATTTTTATGGATTGGTTCGGATTGGTACTTAGATGGTCCCATATCATTTTTGCCAAACTCCATCAAACTTACAAATGCGAAAATGTCTTTTCCAATTAGGCCCGAAGTGAGAGGATATTTAGGAATTAGTATACAATTAGTTCAGTATTAATTATATCAAATTTCATTACCCACTTTTGGTTTCGCCTGCGCAAAAATATTTTCCTTGACATGAATGTTGGGGACGTGTAAAACTGGCTCAGTATCAATACTATCACACACACACACGCACATATATATATATATATATATATATATATATATATATATATATATATATATATATATATAATAATAATAATAATAAAAGGCTTAGCGAACCCGGAGGTTCGATGCCGATACCACTAATCGCTGTCTACACATATATATAACCTTTAAAATCTTTATATATAGCTAGGAAATAGATAGGGAAGCTCCTTATTCATGCAGGAATTTAAAATATTTTATGTCCTCAGAATTAGTTTTAATTTATTATATTATTAGATTTTTTGTAGTTTGGTAAAATCTCGCTGTTATTATTATATTCCATTATTATGATTTTCATATACCATTGTGTATTTAAACAATTTAAGTATTTGAAATTCCAAGGAGGACAAGAGGTATTTAAAAAAAAAGGAAATGCAATGAAAAAAATTGAATAAATGTTCTTTTTGAAGAGGTCGACATAAATTGAAAATACGAAAGGAATATAATAATATAATTTCTATTACTATTTATTGAATAATTAGATACGGGCATTCTTTAATGAGAGATATGAAAGCCTTATCCAGCTTGTGATGGAATGGTATTGGAGAATTTTTATCATTTTTACTTCCTTGTACATGTTGACCATCCCTAAATCCATTTTGACTAGTTTTGTCGTGGCGTCTGCATGCACGTTCGTAATTCGCATAACTCAAAAACGGTTAGCTGTAGAAAGTTGTAATTTTGTATTTAGGATTTCTGTAAAATCTAGTTGTGAACCTCCCTTTTTGGTCACTGCTAGATTACCGGAAGCGGTACTTTACTTCAAGGTCATAATTGATTTCCATCAAAAATGATGTTAAAATACTATACAAAACTTCTCAAATTTACTATTATAATTTATATATTGATTTAAATAACACACTAGATTTTGGTCTAAATTGGAAAACCGGAAGCGGTACTTTACTTGAAGGTCATATTAGACTTTCATCAAAAATTATATTAAAATATAATGTAACACATTTCAAATTTGGTAAATAGGACTTTTATATCGATATGAATGTATTTACTAGATTTTGGTTAAAATTGGTAAGCCGAAAGGGGTACTTTACTTGAAGGTCATAATAAGTTTACATCAAAAGTTATATTTAAATGAAATACATAAATCATATGTTTTAGCAATAAAGGTTACAAACGCAATTTGGTTTCCAATCCAATTAAACATTTTTATTACTTGTTTTAATTGTTAAAATTGAGTGTGAAATACTGAAATACTTTCCTTCCTATTTGTGTGTGTGTGTATGTGTGTGTGTGTGTGTGTGTGTGTGTGTGTGTGTGTGTGTGTGTGTGTGTGTGTGTGTGTTTGTGTGTGTGTGTGTGAGTGTCAATAGATGGTTGTCGCGACGCCGAGTGTCGTTTTTGAGATACTGCAATCTTCGGAAACTAGTAACCAAATTCAGTATCACTTTTTGAGCCACCGATTTTTAGTATAACAGGCGTACAAGGAAGTCATGTGTTGTCCACATCAGATATTTTATCAAGTTGTTCTGACCACTATGATAACAGAATCCGATATGTGCCCAAACTGATTAATATTACCCAAAATTATTTGTATGAAACCTAGCAGCACCTACTGAAATAGATCTTAAATTGTTATTTGTATAGAACCCAGAACCTCGAAATTAGATCTTAATACCTGTCATCCAGTTTTAACTGGGTGGTGGTTAACTAAAATATTAGTGTCTACATTTAAAATGAATAAGAATTATAAGGAAATAATTATTCCTTTTATAAATATGCAGTAATGTTTCTAATTTTGAAAAACATAAATAATATGCCCAGTTTTACTGTCATTATTAATTTATATTGTTTATATTTATATTTTTAAATGATTTGTTATTACTATTATTATAACAACAAATAGGAGGCCTAAAAATTATTTTGAATGTCCTTTTGCTTCTTCATAATACCTTAATAAGTATTACTTGTTTCAAAAAGTATACGTTCCATATAACTTATGGGGTTGAAATATATGGAATGATAACTATCATTCCATATATTTCAACCCCATAGGTATAGGAACTGCTAGAGTATGAAGCAAATGAAAAAGAAAAAACTTTAACGATATTATTATTTTTATTTATACAATATAATCACTAACAAGGCTATTATCCCTTGTTTTTGGATTTGAATCCAAATCGAGAAATGAAAATTTTACCTCGTTTTGCTATTAAAAATGCGTTAAAAGCTCTGAAAAATGGTTGCCAGTCGGACAAGCCAGGCGAAGGACACCGAATAGGGTTGCCATAGCACGAAGATGTCATATAACAGCGGTGAGTCTGACCTTTAAATGTTTTGAACGTTGTCTAATTTTCTGATGTGGATTGGCCTCTATTAAATCTTTTAATTCAACATCATTGAGCTTAGTTTCTGGTCATTCACGAGGTTCATCCTCGAGAACTGTATTGCTGGATTGAAACCTGGAGAACCACCGATATACAGTTCTTTCATTCACAGTTCAGCATTCTCTTCCTTTTTTTTTATATATAAAATAAATTACTATTAAATACTTAAAGCTACAATACTGGTTTTATTTTGATTACAAAGACGAAGAAAACTAGTGATATGTTAGGGTTCACACAGAGATAGAGAGGTATTTCCTGCAGGTGATAGAGACGAAAATGTTAAGGATGATATATGGGTTCCAGTGGAGAAGATATTGTTCGGTATTTGCAAGCAAGATGGAGAAAAAGAAGAAATAGGCAAATCCATGTGTGACAGCTTGAATGTCTATCAATAATGTTTGACTGGCTAAATGTTTTATAGGTATGCATTTTTACATATATGCTTGATGAGTTTTAAATAACAATGACTAATTATTTCTAAACAAACATATACATTTTTAATGAAAGGAAAGTTTCTATTAAATTAAAAACTTTCATATAACTTATCTGAAATTAAAGGAAAATTTCCATCTTTGTCTAAAAAACATCCTTTGTATAAAATAACTAATTCTGAAAGAAGTCAAAGGAGGAAGTAAAAATAAATATTTTCGTTAAGAAGTTCTGAGTTTAACCAAGCTGGTAATTTATACGATCAGCAGCGCTATAAAAGTTTACGAATTAGAATTTAAAAAGTTTCGACTTTCGATAAAGTTAGGGGAAAAGTTTCAAGTTGTATATCACGGCGTGATCGATAGTGGCAGAGAGAAGACTTATAAACAATACAATCAAATTAAACGAACAATTAATTAATTATAATGATTTCTCAGCAACTATTATAATTATTATTGTTTTACTTTCACTCATTTACTCAATAGATGAAATATATTGTAAGAGAAAGTAATGCGATCATGAAAATTTCTAATATCTGAAAAACTCTAGCCTCTACACCCGTCTAAAGATCCTATTCCACACAAACACCGCTCCCATATCATATACCGAATCCCTTGCTCCACCCCTAACTGCAAGTCCTCTTATATTAGCGAAACCAAAAATCTCCTCAAAGATCGGATCATCCAACATAAATATTCCATCTCCTCACGTAACTCTACTTCCTCTAAACTCTCCGAACATTCCTTATCGTTAAACCACACCATTTGGTTTTGACAAGACTTCTAAAAAAGCGGGGTTAAAAGAACGTAAGGACTTTTTAATGTTGTCAGAAAAGGAGAGAATATAGCGAAATGATGGAAATGGGTTGTGAAGAAGTAGGGGAGGAGGAGTTTGAGGGGGAGATTTGTTTAGTTGTTGATAAGTCTGTAAATGGTCTTAAGAAGAAAGGTAAGAGGATTTTTACGATGCGGTTAATGTTAGTTTCATGAAGATGGGAATCAGATAGGGAAAAACATCGGTTAATAATCGGTTTATGGCTACGTTAATGTTTTAGTGGTAAGGGTGTTGGGAATAGTAATTTAAAAGTCTGCCAGAGTAAGTCGGTTTAGTGAACCAGTCTGTGTATATAGTGTTAATTGCGTTTCTTATGATGAGGAGGTCATGGAAAGGAAGGAAATTATGCATTTATTTATGAAGGAAATTATCCACTTATTAGTTTGTTTTTTCTTGATTGACTGCAATCCCTACCTCCCGCCTCTCTCCCCCTCTCCCTCCGATCAACTTCATCTTTAAACTACATCTACGGTGAAATATACCCACACCAATAACATTTTTAACAAAATGGCAATTAGAATATTTTAAAGATATGATCTATCCTATCCTTTGAGAAATCATGCGATTAACAGAGAATCTTGTGTTTTATTAAATAATGTTATGATACAAAGCCGAGATAGCATACCTATAACATCTAAATTCTAAAGAAAAATTAATCAACGAAAATTGGTAACGTATTATCTTCATCGACTCTTGTCTTCAAATTCTTTTTAATAGTTGATTTCAATAAGAGGAGTAAACAAAAAAATGTTAACATATTCAATTTTTAAACATTTTTTAATAAACATGGTTTAATGCTACATACAGAACTTAAAAGATGTGAACTTACGTGACGATATTGTCAAATGTATTATCTTCTTGTTAACAGATCTACGTTCAGTTTTCGAATAAAGCAACAGTATCATTTTACTTAAATCTTCTTGGACATTTGGAGGTAAATATTTCTGTTCTGCACATCTAATATAAGATTCTCAGATAAATTGTAATAGCACCACATTTATTTTCAATCACATAACACCTAACGACATGAGCAGACAATCTATTAAATCTTAGATAAACAACAAATCCAGCACGTATCCATTGAAAACTATACTGTTACATATAATTCTTTTCATCATACAGAAAGCAGACTAAAAAGTGATATCCTAGTAAATGAATTATTCCATATCTGATGAATCAATAATGGACGATCAAGAAAAATTAATTAAAAATGAAACATCAAATTGTTTGCTCAGCAGCGCAGTATGAAGTCGTACTGATAAATAAATAAAATGTTTTTACATTACTTATCATTTCGAAATATTTTATACTAAAATAACAAATATTGTATTCTATTTCTCATAATATTCCTGACCAACATTTTAAGACATTTGAAAATTGTGATTTTATCTGATGTTGGTTGAAATGTTGAGTGAGGGAGAAAGAAAATGACTTTTCTTAATTGGATGTTGCTCTAATAAATTGGATTGCTGCTATACATAGCATACTAGACCATTCTCATTTATTGTATAATCAAATCAACGAAGATAATTTACAATAACAATATAAAAATATACATTTTTCCATCTTATTTTTTGTTTTTTTATTCATATATTTCTTCATATTTTATTCTGTTAATCTTAAAGACATGATGTATGCACATTTCGAAATTTGGTAAAACAATTAAAATGCATTGTGAAGGAAAACAATGCGAATTATTTTTAAAATAAAATTAATTATATCACTGGTTTACAATGATTTTTGTCTCAGCAGTGCCAATAGGTCTACATTTTTTTTATCGTGTTTTCAAATTTTCCCATCACCTATAGTTTTTTTCTTAATTTTTAAAAAAATATTTATAATATTTTTTCGTCCATTGTTAAGTAAAAGTTCCTAGAGCATATTAAATGGCATCTAAGCTACTGCTGTGGTAGTTTATACAAGTGTAGACATGCACAAATGTGATCTGGTGCAGCACTCGTGATTGTGTAATCCGTAACGTGTATTGAGGACAAATACTACTAGTTCTGTATGCATAAAACAGAAGTTTCCTAAAATTAGTTATGCAAAAGAAGGATTATTTGCGTGTCCACAAATACGATCACTAATGTATAATGAAAAGTTTGAGAAACTATTTGATTCAATGTAGAAAGCAGCTTGGCAAGCATTCAAGAATGTTACTTATAGTATCTAGGGAAATCGAAATGCGAAAAATTACTATAATATTGTCAACGATCTTATAAAAATCTGGGTTGTAATGTGTCCTCAAAAATGTGATTCCTGCACTCGTACCTAGATTTCTTGCTGAAAAATCCTGGTCAGTTCGCGATGAGCAAGGAGATTTGGTTATTTTATCAGAAGATTTCAGTTATAGTAATTAGGTATCAAGGCAAACGGAATTCTAATATGCTAGTCAATTATTGTTGGATGAAGTCTAATTTAAGGAATCACTGGTGTAAATCTCTCAGCTATGAACTTTTTAGCCTAGCATTGCATGTTTCTACTAACTATTATGTGCATGATTGCAGGGGCCGATTTAGTTATCAGTGAGTTCTATTGTACCTATAATTTTCTATTTAATCCTTTATAGTGAAATTATATTTATTTGACAACTTTTGCCATATGAATGTCAGAATGTAATTTGCATTATGCCTAATTTTGTTTTATTTTAAGTGAGTTTGCATGTGTGTCTTTTCGATAGCACTGAGGATCTAAGAGGTGTAGGTCCAAACTCTTTAAGGGAGTTTAAGTGGCAAGTTCCTGTCAAAGTTTTAATTTGGATTTAGTCTGAGTGTGTGTATAAAAGTTCAACAGTTCAAGTGTTTGATAAAAGGCTGTCTTTTTTTCTTTGTTCCAGATCATTCTCTAATCAAACGCCTTAGTTTGTTAATTGAATGTATTGCAAATTGGTGTGTAATAAATAAGAATTTTGAACTGCAAATAATAACAAACAATATTAAAAAAAGTGAAATTTTATAATCCTATATTAAAGGTTACAACATTTAATTAAAAAAATTACTAACGGGGAATTGCATGGTGTGCCTAGTACCGATTTCTATCAATTTTTTTTATGATCCTATATTGAAAAAAATCGAGCCGTGCTCAACCGTTTGATCCAATCTAGTGACTGAGAAAAAAAATAATAAAACATGCTGAAACTACTTTATTTTGTATATCTAGTTTAAAAATTGATACTGACATAGTATTTCCAAAAAAACAACAACATTTGTTTTCAGAATAAAAACATTAAATAAAAAATACAAGCTTTAAGGATAATTGCTTTTTTGTCAAATAAAGTTTATAATATCAAGCAATCTAGCCTTAGAGAGTTTTCACACCAAAAATTATGGCAAATTCTGATTCAGCGCAACAAAATATCTTTATGTTAAAGATATCGTCGAAAATATACATATATTTTTTTTTAGTTCCAAAGATAGGCAAAAGTTTTAACCCACGAAATTACATTTCCTTTTGATACTCTGTGTCTCATCTTCACTTTATCCGATTTTGAAGGTATTCAATTTGTTAGCTGGAGGGGGAGTTTCTTCTTTACATCCATATAATCTATTTCATCATCTCAGGTCAAAGTAAAAAAAATGCTATTACAAAATAAACAGAAATGTAATTATGTGTATTATTAACCAGGAGTTTATTATGGCAAAAGTGGCCAATATATAAATTACAGGATTCATCAACATACTAATGATGGCAAGAACAAGGATAATCCCTAATAAAATGGTCCCATTTTTTAAAAAATAATATTACACATGGAAAAAAATATATTCAGAAAGAAATTACTTGAAGCTACATCCATCACAGAAAGTTAAAGAAGGAAATTAATTTTATAACACATTTTGGCAATGTAAATAATTCATAAGAAGAATTATTAATTGAATAAAGTGCCATATAAAACTGCAAATTTTTATATAATGCTTCAATAGTCCTTTTTCGACTGGCATGATCACTGTTAGTGGAAGATGAGTGATGTTTAATTGTAATAATTAAAAAGTGAAGGGCAGGTTATTTGTTTTACGATATTCCCATTATAACCTAATAACATTTTTTGTCTTTTTATTTGGGATTTTTTTACATTAATTTAATTTTTTTTTAAATTATTGTGCAAAATATTGTTATTACTCAATTATCCTTTTTCAACCAAATATTAAAGCGTTTTGTGACTATTGTAAATTGGTGTCATATTTTATTTAAAATTCTTAGGGATTTCCTTTGATTGCTGATTCCTCTTAAGAAACTGTTGGGATGTGCTGCTCTCTCTCGGAGTGGCTAGAAAGAGCATGTTATCCGAGTTCCGTATAAGACTGGTTGAAATTAGGAAATCAGTGTCCTCAAGCCCAGAAATAATATGGTGTCCAAAGAATCTCTCCCTGATTAGGCAACCAGTAATACCATGCACCATCGCATCGGTAAGAAAATTAAAAAGAACGAGAATAATTCTGGAGTTCTGATAGAAAGATTATTATTTTTTTTTAAGTTTTAAGTTCTCTTTATGGTCTGACACTGTTATGAACTTTCTCTCGGAGGCTTTCAGAAGAGCTTAGGTGTCGTCACTGTTGTCAGATTCGACATCCGTTTTATTTGCAGTAATTGTAAACCGAAAAAGGTGTTCTTGTTAGGTTGTCACTGCTTCTGCGGGGATATTTACAGCCGCATGCTTATATTCAATAAGGTCAGAAATTTATATTATCTTTTTTTAATATGTTTATCGATATCTGACCAGGCATACGAATTCTTCTTTAGCTTTCTATTAGTGCCTTTCAGCGTTGCGTTAATCCAACCCAGGATCTCTACTCATCTATCTCTGTACCTCGCAAGAGTCGTCATCTCCTGCAATATTTTTCCTCTCGCTTGACCCAACTTAGAAATATAGCTATTATAGATAAGCCTAGGTATTCCTCTAGGTCTTGTGCATACTGGTCTCGCCTCCATAAATTTGTGTGGATCTTCTCCAGAATCTCTTTTATTGCAGGAATATTTAATTCTTCCCTTATGGTTTCATTCCTGATCCTGCGCAAGTATTTCAACTCTGCTGCAATTATTCGGCTACATTTGTTGTCTGTAAAGATCCAACTCTCTGCTCCATATAACAGAATGGCATATATACGGCCTTGAAAATGTGGAGCTTGACATCTTTATTGACCTCCGAATTGGAAGTCAATTTTTATTATTTTGTTTTATAAATGACAGCTATCTTTATTATTTTATCACAAATATTTTTTTTTGTAATATGTACATATATTTAAATAGTGATAAAAGGAAATATTTTTTTGTCGTGTCTTTAAGTAAATGTAGTGATTTTAAGAGCATTCCAAGGTATGGCTCTGAGTTGTTTTGACGATAATCACATTGTTATTCGGGTCATACTATTCACTATTCTACTGAGGACCACAATTTTCCAGCCCCTTTGATTGATTAATGTATTTTTTAAGATTATATATTTCAAATTAAAACTTTAAAGTTATATTTTAGAATATATATAATGTTTCAACAGTTTAATGTAATTTTATTTTTACATCCATGCCCTCAGCTAAGTTTTACTGGAACGTTTTGTCGAGGTAGGTTTGTACCAAGAAAGTTCGGCAACTTCTAAAACAGCCCCGCTGAACAGTATCCAGGAAGCGGGTAGTAAAATAGGTTTTTGGCCTGGGACCCGCATGCATTTACATTTTAACAAGACAGCCTCCGAATTTTGTCTGTTCTAAGGTAAACCACTTTAGAATTTTATTGCTAATGAATTAGGTTAATTTATACATCCAAGCTTTCTTAAACAGATAAATAATGCAGTAATATATCAGTAACTATTAGGTCATTCCTTATATGAATTCACAATAAATAATCCTAGTGCAAAATTAATAGGTGTGATCAGATTAAAGTTTTTCCTCCACAGAATTTAAAATATAGAGAAAAATTGAGATAATGATTATTAATAAAACTATCTTTATGAAAGTGTAACTTGTAATGAAATCTTCCGAATTCACAATTACCATTTTGTGATTGAACAAGCCACTTTATCGCCAGATTTAATAAAAATCAAGCTAAGTTAATTTTTTTGAAAACTACGCGTACAGTTTATGAATACGCATCGTATGACCGAATATCCTAACATTTTTTTTTTTTAAATCAAATCTTAATCACATTGATGTCGATACTGAAACGAGCATTTAAATATTCCAAAGCTATTAATTGCATAGATTTAGGAAATCGAATCGGCTGATTGCAACATTGACTTATTACAGATCACAATACAGCAATATAATGAATTTGAAGAGATATATTTCATATTTATTGATTGTATATAGTGTAATTATTGTTTAATATTGCATAATTGTAAATAACTCTTTATGGAATCAGTTAATGGTTATATTATTTAAACATTGGAAGTAATTGGTGCCTGACTGTTATAATTCTTAACGATTCCTTTTTTACAGATCTCCACTTTTAATTTTTCTTAACGCTGTTTTTGTTACATATTATTCGGCACACCCTGAATATAGCCTAAATGGTTGGGCTATAGTCTGGTATCAGAATAAATAAAGAAAAACCTTACAAAAGTGCACTGAACTAAAAATGATTTCACCATTTTTTTTTTTTTTTTTTACTGACATTCTTTTTTCATAATGTAACTTGTTTAACTATAAGCAATAATATTTTTAAGGACCACTGATAAGCTAAACACAGGTATGGTAAGAGAGCTACACACCTACCCTTTATATGAACTCGAGCCATGTCTCTTTAAGGACGTGGATTGCGGCGATAAACCACTTTGGGGACAGATACAGCGCTTTGGCCCTAGTGCTCATCAAGAGGCGTTCTAAGCCTCCCGAGATCTTGGTCTGTCTCGAACTGATACTGGGTACATTTGATATTCCCCGCCCACTACTTGACAGTCCTTATCAGCTTTCTTCAGAGCGCTCTATTGACATTTCGACACTTATCTACTTATCGATTCATCACTAATTTAATTTTTAAAAAAACTACATCACTTTGTTTTGACATCATGATAAAAAAAGTATTAATTGATTCCTCTTAATCTTTTCATAGCTGGTTTGCTTAAGATCATGATCGTTGAACGCGTTTGCTAGTATGATCTACTTATAGCTAATGATATTCGATTTACTGCATTTAGTTCTGTGGTGTCTTCAATTAATCTCTAAAACCATTATATTTGTCATACGCAATCAATTGATGCAATCCTACTACTGTAATAATAGCTATGCCGAGATGTCCTTGTGGATTTTTACTACCTTCTGAGCAACGCTTATCTTCATCATGTTTACATTAGTAATGCTGTTTTTCTTCTCCTAGATATGTTTGAGTTTGTAAATATCGTCCGTTAATCGAAGGCCATATTAAGGCAGTATATACACTTCAGATACAGTTAATCGAGAATTTAGATTATTTTTAATATCAAACATCTGGTCATATACTTACTATAGAGAATTATTTATGCATCGAAGATAATTGAACGAACTGTTTTTTTTTTTGTTTTTTTTTAACACTGCGTATCTACCGAAGAGAGTAGTGGTTTAATTATTCATTAATACTAGAATTATATACAAGAATATGGTGGTGAGCTCTATGCAATGGTGACTAAATGTTTACAATAATTAAATCAAATGAACAGCTTTTATATATTTTATGAATTTAATTATATTCTGATTTATTTTCTCCGTTGTCTACAAATCTTTCAGCCATTGTGGAAGGTAGTATATTAGTAGCAAACACAGTAGTGTTTTGTTCTGGTGCCCGAGTACAGCTTGTGTGTTGTTACAGCGGGTTTTAGTGTCAAAGATGCTAAATGTTTCACAAAGTGGTAGTTCCAGACCTCTCACTATGTATTCATGGGTGAAGGTTGCATGGCCGATTCTCAGTCTAGTCAGGATTACTTCTTCAGATCTGGACTTTCTGGAAACGATTTTAACGGCAGGTTAGCTTACTGTCTGATTGGTTCCATATTCTTTGCCTCTTGGGTTCTTTTGCATTGATATCTCCTATCAGCAGTGCTGGTTATGAATATCATCGTGGTCTTATTCACTTTCTTTCTGGCAAGGTTTGTTGCCCTGTATGCAACTTGATTTGCAGCGATTCCAACTATCACGGATAAAAAGGGGTACGAACTATCTTTATACTTGCAATATTACTATTAGATGCTGATCCATAAAGTTCATCTTCATGAGCAAAGACAAAAATATTAATAAATGAATAGATTGTAAGCTTAGGTGAAAAAAACAAAACAATAAAATTAAGTTTATTTCAGTACTAATGCTGGACGAGTAGTAGTCTCTGTGATATCTTGATATCAGAAAGATTATTATCAAGGAATAGTAATCATATTCTTTGCAAAGATATTCCAAGGATACTCTCTATATGTTTCTGATTATGTCTGAGCACATATTACATGTTTTTATTTCTAGGTCATTGGATTAAGATAAGATTTTAGTTATATAAATATTTTACAAATATATTTTAATTTCCTTTAATTACTACAACCTGAAATCACATATTTTTTTCCATATAATAATTTCACTATGCATTATTTTTAATTTACTTACAAGGGGAGGTCACAGTCATTGGGTCACAGATTTTAACCAAATTTTTTTATGATGATCCCTCATCCAAAAATATTGGACACAAGTTCCATTGTTTATTTCTAAATTAAATTTATTTCTAAGAGCCGAGAAAAAAAAACGGCTTTATTTTATTTCTCGAGTTGGAAAAATGATATCGACGTGATTTAACCACCAAAGCATTTGATTCAGAGTATATTAAAGGAAAAATACAAACTTTAAAAAATAATTGCTTTTTGGTCAAATAAATTGAAATTTTTTTTTAGATTATTGGGTAAATAATTCTTACAGATTTTTTTACTTCGAAAATTGACAGACTTTGTTTCAGCGTAAAACCTTTATTAAAACTAAAAAACCTTTATGTTGAAAATATCATCAAAGACAATAAATAACTTTTTTTTCTCTTCCGAGGAGGCTCAAACCATTTTTAAACCATGAAATATTGTTTCGATTTGAAGCTATGTATCTCGTTTTCAGTTGATCCGATTTTGTTGTTCTCTAACTCGTTGAAAAAAGGGAAGTTTCTCCTTTCTACAAATATAAACAGCTATTGCATTGTGTAGAAGATCTGTGTAAAAAAATGTGATTAAAAATAAAATTAAAATTGAGGTTTATTGTAGGTAACGTTGGTTCTAAAACACGCAGGAATACCCCGATTAAAGCAAATCGCGTATTTTAGGAACCTTTACTCACCCTCCCAATTTTGTATGAATTTGTCAAAGTTTTCATGAATTATGAGTGGTTTTTAAAATATTTTAAAAAAATTGAAGGGTTTTAATAAAAACTAGACAAAACTTTTCATCAAAATATGTTTGTTTTTATATTCGTCCGAACATTTTAATATAGTTTTTTTTTAGAGTTCTAAAACCAAATCTGACTTCAGTTTTGAATAAAAAAAAAATCTGTTAATATACTTCACTCCGTAGGATACTATGTGTTTTCATTACATGTAATTCAATGGGCCATTCAGATCGCTTATAATATTTATTTTAATACAAATAGACCAGGTTGTAATCCGTCGATATGTTCCGCATGGTAAATAGCCACGTTATTTGATATATGGAATTATATATGTATGAGATATTCACATGTTATTGCTCCGGTACCTAACGAAATTAAGTTTGGTCTTGATAAAAAAAAAAAAAAAAAAAAAACTTTTGGTTTTCACATAACATTGAAAGTACTTGCAGATTAAAAATATGTAAAAAATAACTATCCAAAAATTCTATAAAAAATAATAATAATAATTCAGTGTGAAAGATCCTATTCAAATACTGAGCGGGTTATAAAATGATATTCCACATTAAGATCTTTCAAAACTAACATCCAAGCTAATTAAGTAAATCAGTTTCTTCGTACGATCCTCAGTTCTAGAGAAGCGGACGCCGTGTTGATTTAAGCAAGAATACCATTCCTATAAGCGGCAAAACATACGCTCCTACGGCGAAGAAAGGGCCTCATACATATTCATGAGAGAAATTATAATAATAGAAAAAGTTAATTTCAACGTTAACGTGGAATTTTACATGAGTCGGTTATGCGTCCATTCTCAGTGGCAGATGTAGGGGAGCGGCTTACCCTCAGATATTCCCTGAATGGGCTTGAATCGTTTTATATGCAAATTGTGTAATGCGGCCCCGGGGTTCTTTCCAGAGAGATGAGTGTTTAAGCCGATATAGTATATTAGGAGGGGATGAGGGGAGAAAAGAGGAGGGGTACAGCCTGGCGGTGTCAACACTTTTGCCACCATTATGCAAAAGACCAATCACTTTGTATTGTCCCTTTCAATTAAACCGACGTCTTCATAGTCCAAATTCCTCTCCTCAGGAAATTCTATCTACTGGCTCATTGCTAGCAAATTGTATCATTATTTTCAACTAAATACAAGCAATTTAAAAATAAAATGCTTAATTTGTTATTGATGAAAAAGAAATGTTATATGGGTCATTTGAAAAATTAAACTAACGCAATTTTATACAGTTCATGAATAATTTTTACCGAATACAAGTTATGGTGACATTGGATAATAAAATTCTAATTGGACTCTCGGAGATAAAGCGATTTTTGCAACTAGGCTCAAAAATGAAAAAAAAAGTTTTTTTAGCTTAAAAATTCTTGTATCATTTATAAAAATATTGATATTTAGGAATATTATGGATTTTCCAAAAATGGAAAGGATCCAAAAAAATATATAAATCAAAATAAAACCGAGCTTCTGGAGTATATTATAAAAGAGAAATTTATTTTCAGGTGAAAAATAAATTATCTCATATTTATTTGGTTTCTAATACTTTATTTATTTAAATTACATTTGTGAATGCCTCTAGGCTTCAGATTTAATTAAAATATCTCAATTTAAGTACCCTAACGCTTCGTAAGGGCATTTATTGTGATTTTTCTCATTTAAGGTAACACTCAATAACAGTACCACTCCTGAAAAATTGGAATTACGCATTTTATAAATGGATAAAAATGTTTTTTGACATTATGAGATTATGCTAGTTGAGGAGGAATACCATGCTATAGGAAACTACATTGAATGAATGTTCTGAATATTACATGCAAAGAAAATTATTAGAGTAACGCTTATGAAAATTAATTAATATACTAACCATTTTATTCTGGTTTTCAAGCGTTCCATTATCTGCAATTAAACTTGGCCAGGATAGCACACATCTGCTTTTAACTGATGTTAACGCCTTGCTATCGTGACAGACAACTCTCTTACGGGACCATGGTGTGTTTCGGAGTATAACAATTCCTCCACTACAGCAATAAAGAATTTTTATGATGTCATGGCCATTGAAGGCGCTTTTCCCTTCGAGCTTTATTCAAAGAAAGTCCAATGCTTAACTGTTGAGCGATTTGGTGTGCCCTTGCTACCTCAAAGCAACAATACGATGGCGTTTTCCTGCTGATAAAACGCTCCTACTCATCATAAACGGGCTCAAAACAATAATAAGAGCACTAAATCACAACTGAAGCAAAAAACTGAAATCTGAATTGGCCGGTTGATGCTTTTGCCCGGAATCGTCCAGTATTGGCTCCTAATATGGTGTTAATCCAGAAGCTTCTCTACGTTTATCATTTCCTAATGATATTCAAAAGCCGCCATTGCTGTGGCAAAATGCTATTGAGAAAACAAGAGGCGATGCAAAACTTTTTGATGTGTGGATATTTCTTAGTGAGTCGTATCATAATTCTAACTTTCTTATCTCTCAAACAATCTTTCGGGGTCTGATTAAACTTGTAAATACTTTAAATCGTAATTAATTTCATGCTGATGATATTAAAAAAAAAATTGTATAAATATTTTAAAAATTATAAATACTCTCATTTCGTTTCTAAAATTAAAATACTATTAAAACAATAATTAAAAAAAATAATCATTCCTACTTTCTTGTGACACGTGCGTTACAATTAACCTTTTCTCAGATAATTTCATCACCATTATATTCAATAATTGTAAAAAAAATTCCATCAATCAAAATACATCTAAATGATATCATGCGGGTGATTAAAATTGAGTATGGAGGGGGAGCGAAGACTGCTGACGAAAAAAAAATGTAAGACCGAGGGTTCGTGTCGAAGAACAATGTCCGATTATTTCATAAATATGGCCTTCTTTTTTTCGTTTTGTTCTGGTACATTGTTTAGGTTATTAGAGAGATTAGTTTTACAATCAGCTATTTTAATCTCCGTAATCAGTGTTTGAAAAAGGAAATTAATAAATGCTGATTTATGAGGCAGAGCAAGGTTACTGCCTTTTTCTTGTTCAAAAATAGGCATTGCAGCAAAAATCTTACTAGCATCAGGAGATTGAGAATGAATTAAGTAACGTAGCATTAAAACAAATAATCTCCACTATTTGACAAAATCTGGATAGCATAGCTATCTTGATGGATTTTTTCCGCTCTTTCCATCTTTGTAGTTTATTTTTGTTTAGTCTGCAATATCGAACAAAGCGCATTATCATTTGGTTTAATATCAAAAAGAACAATTTCCTCGAGTTGGTAAAGTTTAGTTGAATAATCCGGACTTAATAAATCCTTATTGAAAAGTTTTGTTAAATGACTTAAAATTCTACAGTGCAAAAACTGGCACAACATTACTTCTCTGGCCTGTTGCAATAAAGTTATTCCATCTGTACTTACTGTTACAGTGGTTGAGGACAGCAGTAATGGGTTCTGTTGAGATGAAATCGATGAATCCACGATTTTAATTGAATTAACGAACTACTATTAGTAATATTAGCTCATTAGAATCAGGCCTACTTTGTAGGATTGTTCAAGATTTCAGATTTTCATCAGAACTTTTATTTTGGATCTTGGTTTTTTTCTCTTCTTTTTTTTTTCAAAATATTCAATTAATTTTATTATTTTCATAAAACACATTACACTTTTCGATGTATTTAAATGGTTTTTACCTAAAACTGTAACCAAATAAATAAATAAAATAAATGGTTTTTTTAATAGATTTTATTAATAGGCCAACTTATCATTCATATCTTCTTTTTTTTCATTAATTTTGTAAATATTTGTAATAAAACTGTTTGTATTTTTTAATATAGAGTTTTAATGATTCGAAATTCTTATCACAGATTATTTTTTTTTTCATGAAAAATTCGTGATCAATTCATACGATATCCATTTTAGTCCAGTCAGTAGAGAGTTTGTATGATGCAAAAATTGGGTTGGAAGATTTTGTTTTTTTAACATGTTTATATGAGTGCGGACTTATAAAAAACAAAAATGTTAACAAGGGTTTCATTTTTTATGTTTTTGTTGTTTACATGTTTGCATCTAAATAAACAAATTAAACAAACATACTAAAAGCTTCTACCCCAGCTTTTGCGTCACGAATTCATGTTTGTTTTAGGATCAAAGCCAAATATGTAATTGAATAAAAATATACCATCGCCAAATAAATGTATTAAATTTATCAGATATTTTTCAAAATTAATGTACTAAGCTAAGCTAGTCTGAAAGAGTATATATATATATATATATATATATATATATATATATATATATATATATATATATATATGTATATACTATTATGTATGCAAATATTAAAAATAATATCGATAAGGAAAATAAATAGGAGAGAGAGTTTTTTTTATCATTTATCGAATATTTGGAAAACTGGAGATTGCTTGTTTTGGTCCTGCACTACTCAATTAACTTGTAGTGTAAACAGAATCCTTATATTTAAAATATATGTATAACATGTATTACTAATTATTATTAGTTATTCCTTTCTGTTTAAATTTCATTCGGACCCAGTTCTGATAACATAATAAGCCAACTGTTAATAAGAATTGAAATAGTCATAAAGGTTGGGTCGATGAGACAGTTGAGATTCCTTGGTGACAGGCCAGAAACTAACAACCTTCAGTTACTGCGAAGAATGCCAAACTTCCCTGCTAAATTCAGCTGGAACATAATTATCTAGGTCAATTTTGGACAGGATTGAGTATTAAAATATTCCAGTGGTATGTTTAGAGTTGAAATAAAACAAAAGTTTTTTTAATTAAATATATATGCAGAGAATGATTTAGAGAAATACGTGCAATGAGAGTTATGTAAAGTAAAGTAGGTATGTTACATAATTTCTGAATTGATCCTTTTAAGTATATATGTTTTGTTATTAAAACATGATCAATTATTTCTAATTAAAGTAAAATTAAATTATATGGTAGAATATACTGATATACGTATAAAATTAAAACAATCTTAAAGTTTTTTTTTTATCTACTAATACATAAAAGTAGATAAAAATCAGTAACAAACATAAACTAGAAAAAAAGTTAATGCCAATTTCTATGTTTTAGGTTGTTTTCTTACTTGATGTAACAGCCTAAAATTATATTGCTACGTTTCTGGTTATCTGGCTTTCTAAGGTGAGTAGGTGATCAAGAAATAGCAACTGTAAAATTGTACAGTGTCCAATCTATATATATTTTCTTGTGCATATTATTTCTTCCTTTTTATTGTGCACCTGTGGAATTTAAATATTCATATTTTATTAAACAATATGCTACGTGTAGAATTTTCTTCAACAAGTTCAGTGGAAAATCGAGGAAACGGCTATAATAGCTGATAGATATCAAATTAAATAATTAAATGTTGATTCAGAAGACTTGCATGATTTATAAAAAAAAATCTATAAGCGTCTTAATAACGTTTGGAATGTTTGGAAAGTAAAAATGTTTTCATATAATTTTTTAGGGTGATCCTAAAAAATCGTAAATTAAATAAACTTTTTTCGCAATTTTGAAATAATTACGAAAGGAAAAAAACAGTATAATAATCATATAAAAAATGTCGAGTTATTATTCTACGATGGATTGAACCTCGATAAGTAAAATATTTAAGATCTAGAAAATTGTATAAAAATCCTCACCAAAAAATATACTAAGGTTTTATTATTATTTCATCCTAGGGGAAAAGTCAAATAAATAAAGATGAATTACTATATTCTTATATAGGAGCTAATAAAACTGTAAATTTTGAAAGCGAGAATAATTGCTTAAAGTCACTATTCCCAGATTAGCACAATCAAGTTATGAATATTCAATTTATACTATTTATCTCGTCGGAACATTTTTTAAATGTTCTTAAAATTAAATTTATAAAATGTTCATAAAATAAAATGTTCTTCTCTTAAATCTTGGTGTCATTCATCAGGTTTATGTAAATGTAGGCTACTGCAAAAACAACTTTTTATTACTCAGTTGATTAAAATGATTAAAACGAATTAATTAAGTGACGTCTTAAAAAGTAATTTTCGACAGATTACCTTAGATAATTGAGGAAGTAAAATCATCTTATTAACAAATGTTTTTAAAAATGACCATGCTGCATTTTATTGTTTTTTTTTCGAAAAAAAAAGTAAAAGAAAGGGATACTAATTAAAAACTCACCGCCTTACTAAGTAATTAAGGCTTAAAGATGTCGCTTTGCACATAAATTTAAATGAAGAAAGTTAGCTTATGCATGAACGGATTTTGCCTTTCTAATGAGGAAACTTTGTTTATTTGACAAATTCTTAATTTATCAAGGGCAGCAACAAAAATGGTCTTCTTAAAAGGAAAGGCACGCCATAAGAATAAGAAATAGGAAGAGTGATGACCTCAGAAGGTCAAAAATCCTTTTCAGCAGGAGCCAAATATATATATATATATATATATATATATATATATATATATATATATATATATATATATATATATATAAATGCAGGCTGGTACAATTTCACCAAGTCCAGTTATTTAGATGCAAATTTTCGGCCTTTAAGCCATCCTCAGGCATCTCTTATTTAGTTTAATTTACAACATAGCAAATTGTAAAATATATTAAAAAAAAGTTTTCTAATATATAGTCATATGCATACTTAAAAAGGTTTTAAAATGCATACAATGCCATAATTAAGTCCAATCTGGACCAAGTCACTAAAAAATAATTATAATAAAAGACATTAACAAGTTGAAATAGTACCAGCCTTCATTTATTATTATATATACTGCATTCACCTTAAATCAACAAATACACACACACACATATATATATATATACACATAGTTCTCTGTTTCGTATGTATCTACAATATTTGTATTTTCTGCATCTGTTTTGTTATTTTATTTTCATTTTTATTTTATTTTCTTATTTATTTATTTTATTATGTTTCTTTCTCTTTTTTTTAATACTTAAAATCTAATAATTTAAATTGTACACTATTATACTTCGTATATTTATCTAAATTGTACACTAATTCATTCTCTCAGTTATTCAATGCCTTTTTCAATTATCGACACCCCTGTATTTGTTCTTACTTTATTTATATATTGCATATTATTTTTTCATTCGCATCAACTTTTATCATTTTATCACCTTTCAGCTTTATCGATCAGGTTCTACAACTTAAAAAAAAATGAGGATTAAATTAAGAAAATGTATCAGTCTGTATCCTAGTATATGAAGGAAATGAGGTCAATTTTGCTGGTCAAGTTGTTCATGAATTTGTCTCTATTCAACAATTAATGCAAGAGAACACATTGTGGACTTCAAAACAATGAACTAACAAAAGATTCAATATGCGTTGATTTTATTTGTTTTTTACGTTGGTCCAGAAGATAGGAAAACATGGCCGAAAGTTTTGTAAACATTTAAAACAGCCTTTAAATAACAACTAAATACATAAACTAAGTTACAGAATTATAATAAGTTATCTTTTAACGGAAAAAATTGGCAAACAAATAAAAAAAACACTAAAAAAAAATATATTTAATTGCTAAGTAATATTTACAAGTGAATTATATTTAAATATATAATATGGAAACATCAATATCCACTTGCAACAGAATCCGATTCATCTTCATCGTAATCGGTATTCTTCAATTATGATTCTTCCCGAAGACCCAGATCTCTTCTTTCTTCCATCTCACGGGGCCAGATGAAATAAGTAAATGAAAGAACACATCTGCCATATTTTTTGGTCTAGACATTTGTCATGTACTAACAAAATAAAAGTACAAACGTATTTTAACGTATTTTATATATTTATATAAAATATAAAGTTTAAATGGGTCCTTCTGATATCTGGTTTTTACTACTTATAACTTAACCCCTTCCATATATTACAGAAATTATTTATGTAGTGCTTAAACTGTTTCCTTATATAAGAATGTATTGAAAGGAATTATGTTTTGATATATAAAAATTTTAAATTTTTTTTGGGACTTTTGGCCTCATTTTCCTTCCTATATTCTGAACTAGTGGAGGCCACCGCTTTACGTGATCATATTGGGTTCCACATCAATGGATTGATTACTTGTGAGCTGCTCCGTTGAACCTTGTATGATTTCTATTTTATAACTTGGTTTTTTGACGATTATTGGTCGAAGTTGTGTAGATTTTTCGTAATTTTTAAACTGTCATTTAAAGAGATTATAGCGACTTAATTCTAATGTTTCAAACACACTATTGTTAGGTTTTAATGAGAGCAGCCAACTAAAATCCATTATACTACGCGAAAATTATAAAAGTTGATAAAATTAACTTAATATAGCGGTGCGCACCCAGCCGTATTTAACTTATTTAACCTTAATTATTAATATTTAATCCTTTGGCTGCAATTTCAAAGTGTATCCTTCGATTTTCTTATCGAGTTTTCTTGATTGTCTTTCATTCATAATTTCAAAATTCATGTCAAATCAATAAGTCAAAATAAATAAAGAAGGGATAGTTATAGCGATAAAGGGCTTCTAAATAGTCTGTAAAAACAACAGAGAAAAATGTAAATAAATTAGATTATTAATTTTACAAACATAACATTATCGAAATAATACCATTTCTTCTTGATAAAGTCACAAAGCGAATCTTTTTTTCAAAAACCAGAAATAATCTAGAAATTTATTGATTGTCCCGTATTCTCCAATGTTGTAGAGTAGCAGTTTAACACTAGGAGATAGACAGCCGAACGACTCTTCATCGATCTGATGTCTATGTCTACAAAAGAAGTTCTTTTCAAGTTGGCTCCTATTTCAAGTTGACTCAATTGTTGAATTTTTAAAGCAATGGTGGGGAGTCTTTTATTTCAGTGCCTTACCCTTTATCGGATTGTATGTGGATCATTTAGGTAACATGATATTTAGAGAATTTATTTTACTCTTGCAAATGAACTATTTAATAAAATATAATTTTTAAAAATAAGCATTTTTTTTTAAATTTAGTAATGAGTGCAGGTAATTAAAAAAAAAGGTAAAAAAGCGTGCATTTACTTAGTCTTTTTTTTTATTAGAGAGTATGCCTATCCAGGCTGACCTATCTGGAGAGTTTGATTATGAAAAAAGGGGTAGTGCAGAGAGATTGCCTTATCTGCCTCCTCTTTATCCTTGCATTAGAGAAAGCGGTGAGAGACTATGGTATTGACACATCTGGGACTATATTTAATAGATACTTGGTTTTGCGGAATATCCCACAGAGACGACTCAGAGGCCTTTCTTGCTCTGGAAGGCAGCAACTCAAGATCGGGACAACTGGCGAAGTTTAATAAAGGAAGCTCTGACTCGGCAACGGGCTGTCGCGCCGCTCTAAGTAAGAGAATATGTCGCAGTCATTCTTGGAGTGGTGTAACTGAATTTTCGATGTATACGATACTTTCGGAGCTGCAATTACAAACTGTATCGACTGATTTTGTTATCATTGGGTTTTACCCACACGGTAGTATGATAAATTCATGGACATATTCACGTTAAAATTATTGGACCTTTTCCGTTTCGAGTACTCGCAGTTATTAACCGGTGATTTGTGTGGTCACTAGTATAACATATGATGCTAGTTAAGGTTATTAATAATGCATACAATGACCAACAAAAATAAACATTTATTTATATTGTTAAATCATAAAATACATATGCAATATAAAAAGCTTTATTGATGAGGCATTTAACCTGAAGATTTGGATCTATAAAGCTTTTTGTATTGCATATTTATTTTATAGTTCAACAATATAAATAAATGTCATTGCATACATTTTTAATAACCTAAACTTCAACAACATATGTTATACTAGTGATCACAAAAATCAACGGTTAGAAACTGCGGTACTCAAAACGGAAAAGACCCAATTATTGTTAAGATATGTTGGGAAGATAAAAAAAAACTCTTAAGTTCCCCAATTACAACAAAGAACTTACTAATCAGCATTTCGTCAAGAGAGTATTTAATATATTCTTGGAGAGTATCCAACATATGTTGGACCTGTAGTGATGTACTACATGGATGTATTTTACTACATGGACTATTTGGTTAGCCTTTTTCATAATGTTGATGTGAGATATGCCATCTCTTATCTGCATTTGTATATGATGCCTGAATTGGTGGGACGTTGATTGGTCATTTGCAGGTTATGGAGAGACTTAAGACTTTATTTTTGAAATCTTTCAGTAAGATCCTAATAATATTTTTTTTTTCAATTTTAGTTCTGTATAATTAGCTTAATAAGTTAATTTCTTAAAACAAATTTGTTTTAAATCAATTTTCAATTAAAAATAAATCTTTGAATTATTCTTTTCGATTTCATTATGAATAAAATAAAATAATAATATGTATACTCAAATTTTACTTTTGTATCCACTGCACTGATTTCATGTTACATTGGCATCGTTAAAATGCACGGAAAATGTGATGAAATCTTGTAAAGCTCAGCAGAGGTCGAGTACAGGCGAAACAGCAGTTTTTCTAAAATCTTAACGAATTATTTTTAATAAAACAATGGCTCAAAATAAATCATACAGGTGAAAAAAATTAAAAAAAGAAAGATAAAAAAAGAGGACAACTAAGTTTACATAAAAGGCTGGAGGACAGCGGTGTAAAAAGCCTAGCAGAGCCCTGTTGAAATTAACAACTTTTTACATTCCACTCAGAGGTACAACAAAGGCATAGGCCCTTTGTAGCTCTAACAATAGTGGACCAGCCACGAATAGCTCCCCTAAGCAACACGCTACCAGCTCAAGTCTTCTCCGTATTATCTAAAACTGCGGTCGCGCAAACTTCATTAAGAAAACAAATAACCCGGTGAAAATAATCCTCATCGATCTAAAAATACCTTGCAGAACAAAAATTTAAACTAACAGAGAAGAAAAAAAAGAAGGAGATAACTAAAGAAGTAATAAGAAATAAATTAATAATAATAAAAAAAAATCAAAAAAGAGATAACTACTTAATGATATTAAGTAAAGATAATTAGTATATTATTGGAAGATTCTAAAGCAAATCCTCGAGTCTCTTAAAATAGTGTTAACGGTCACCGATTCAGGCATCATTAGAACGAATTAATTCAAACCAACATTTTTGTTAAATTTGGCACTTAGCAATAAAGATATATATACTTATAAAAAGAACGAATAAAATGTGACTGGAAAAAGTTAATAATGACTAAAATAATAATCTTTTAATTTTTATTCGTCTGAAAAAAAAAATAATAACCCTAACAGGACACTTATATTTTGAGACCGGATTTTCGTGAATAGTGAAAATCACAAAAATGCACAAAGAACCCGAAAAGAGTAAAATTGTGTAAACATAGTTAAATAACTTCAATGCACACAAGAGTTTTTAAAAATATTTATTATGAATGACACCATACATCTAACACAATCACTGGCTAATGGACTACAACTAAGATTGCACAAGAGAGGTAATTGTTTCGTAGGGTTTATAAGTCAGAAATGAAGTGACTCATAGTTCAGAGAAGAACTCTGTGGTACATATAGCTGTAAAGACAATTTTACACATTTCGAATATTATATACAATACCTTAAACTTGGAAAAATAATAATTCTTGTTTAATTTATAATATAATTTATATTGATGTCATAAATTAAACAAAAGATGATTTTTTGCATGTTTGATGCCATTATAAATAATACCCAAAATGTGCAAAATTGTGAATATATACGAAAATATACACTTTTTGTGTTCTTAGTGTATGATCTTTCACGATTTGAAATTTCTCTGCAAGATTTTCGGCTCTTACTGCACGAAAATCCGGTCTTAACTTATATTATTACCTAAGAACTAATGGCTTAATATAGCATTAATTTTTTTGCTTAATGGCGAAAAAAGTAAAAGATCAGCTTTGACAGGTATTACCCTGGCCTTGGGGTAATGGCAATCGGTGGTTTTAGTGATTATTTATTGACTAGACAACAAGAAATATGGGGATCTTTTTAACCATATAATCATGCATTCGTATAACTGAAAAATTGATATTTTTTTATATATTATACTCTTCTTTGTTGGCTTTCTCAACCATCAGCCTCAGCTCGTTTTGCTTTTTTGGTACAACTTTACAAGAGGGGCGCGTTGACACTTGTTCCTCCCGACCTTATTTGAAGATCGCCGGACTAGTACACTCTAGTGCCATTTATGCTAACTGCTTTACATTCAATTGTAACATTCGTATTCACTGAAATTATTAAAATTATTATTGCTTTAATTAGATATTATTTAAAATTATTAGTGCTGTCGACTTCCACTCATTACGTTCGCCCTAGAAATAAACAAAACAGCAACGGATCCTTTTCAGTCGAGGCTGGGGTCTTACCGTAATTTCATTTATTACAGCTTTGAATAGATCACAACTGACGACTTCCGCTCGCTACGCTCGCTCAAGAGATAAACAAACCTCAAAAATTCCTTTTCAGTTGAGGTCGGGTCCTTACCGTGATTTAAATTATCACTCCTTTAAATTATTACTACAACTTCCTCATATCATCGGAACCCGACAGCACTAATAATATTAAATAATATCTAATTAAAGTAGTAATAATTTTAATAATTGCAATGAATATGAATGTTACAATAGAATGCAAAGCAGTTAGTTAGCACAAATAGCGCTAGAGTATGCTAGTCCTGCGACCTTCGGATAAGATCGGGAGTACCACTGTTAACGCGCCCCTCTTGTAAAGTTATACCGCTTTTTTTCAAATCATCTGCAGTTATTTAGCGTTTAATTTTGTCTGTCTTCCTCCTATATTTTTTTAACCATCTGAAACATAAACACGGTGCCCTTAAACGCAGACATCATTGCCCCCTTCATGGTGGCTGTCATTACCCCGAGCCCATGGTTTTATGATTCCAACAAGCAAAACATAATGCTGTACTTCAAATCTTTTTAAACAAATATTGTATTTGCAACGAAAGTAAGGATTATCATGATAACGTGTAATTATTGTAAAAGTAGAAGGCATGTAAGTAGAAGCAGACTGTTAATTGTGATCTTTATTATGGCTTTGCTTACAACAAACAACGGAAAAACACTTCATCTTTCTCAATATCCAAACAGCGGCCCAGACAGTAAGTTTTTTTTTTTAATTTCCTGATTTTTTATAAAACCATTTAAGATTTTATCGTGTTTAAACATCTTAACAATGTCTTAACATAATATTAGAACTATGCAAAAACTTATATACTTTACTTTGTAGGCACATCCTGTTTCATAATAAAGTACAAGTACTAGTTGGTCTATGACTTACTACGTCTATGAGTTACACTGTGAAATTTTAGAACACGATGAAATTTTAAACAGTTATATAAAAACAGTAAATTAAATAAAAAATGAATACAATTATTATTATCTAATGCCGATAAGTAGCCTGTAACCTCTAAAAACGAAACTATCCACTGGTTCTTGTACTTGATTATGAAATAAGGCCCTGGGGTTTTAGTTCAAGAGAGAGTTGCGCAGTTACCTATCAGTTGCAACCTACATTTACAACTTCACGAAAAATCATAGCGACCACGATTACCCCATGACTTCCATTACCCCAGTCTCCCCAACTAAATATCAAGAATAGTCTAATGGACAGAGGACGTAATTACTAGAATAATTGATTTGATTATGCATACAAATAATGATATAATTAACATATAGATAACATATGATAATTAATGAATATGTAATGATGTACTGTAGTAAAAATCCTGAAGATGGAGTAGAATCTCAAAACTTTGACAGCAATGTGTTATAACGATATTTTAAAAATATCAGCAAGCAAGTACTATTACCTACTAATAGAAATAGTTTTTTTAATAATATTTACTACGTTGTAGAATTATTGTCACGATTTATATATTGACTCGTTCTAATTTCACGTTGAATTTGATGCGCTGGCTATTTTCAAAATAGATAAATTATAATTTAATAATAGATGAGATATAATAATGCCCCGGAGAAGGACAAATTGGCAGCACCCACGCAGAAGATATTACAAGCAATTTGTCCCAGTCTTCAATGGCCACTGTTCTTTATTGGGAGAGCAACCCTTGTATTAATCCTATTAGTTTTCGCTATGCCATTTTTTTTTTCAATCTGATGATATAAATCCTGTTAAAAACTTGGTCAGAATTTCCTAGGAAGAAATTTTCATTTAAATTTAATCATTATAGTCGTAACGTGATATTCTCAGTGCTATTGCATTTAATATTTTAGTAGACATATTATAAGTTAACTCTAGTTTTTTTTTATGCATTTTCTACTTCAACTAATAAACTAAAATTTACATTTAAATTTAATCATTGAAATCGTAAAGTGAAGTTCTCAGTGCTATTGCATTTTATATTTTAGTAGACACATTATGTTAACTCTAGTTTTTTTTTTTATGCATTTTCTACTTCAACTAATAAACTAAAATTTTCAAAAACACCGATGGATAATGGTAAAAGTTTTTGAAAAGTACTATCACTCCAAATTTTCTAGTATAATTATTTTTAATTGTATTTTATCAAGCATTATGTTTTCTTCAAATTACGTTTTCGGTTATCTTTGTCAACGTTTGGTAAGATAGATATAAATAAGAATTTTCAAGTTCTATCTATCAAAACTTAATGCAGCCGAATTCTAAGGAAGAGGGACTCAATGTTTAACTAGTAAACATGAAAAAAAATGTTTAAATTATACCAAAGGTGTAACAATAAATATATAAACCTTTAAATAAAAACAAAAAAGGAAATGCGACTACTATACTAAGAAGAGGATGAATAATAATATAAACTCTAATAGCATTTAATAAAACTGATCCTATTAATAGAAAAAAATATAATAAGATAAATTTTATAATGTTACGCCACAGTGGTCAGAATAGCATAATTAGCGTGACAAAATAGGATTTTTTGAAGTTCTCATTCATGATAATTTTTTTTTATATTTGTAGAGCGAATGCTGTGTAACTTGAATCTGAATGGATTAACTGAAATTTTTATTTACATTTTCTCGGCTGGCGAGCAGTTTTAATTCCAGATAAATCAGTTGTTTTCTCTCGTCAAGAAAAATATGTTTGCTCTTCAATTTAATTTAACTATTTTCTGTTGTGTCAGCTCCGCAAGAAGGTTAATCCATTCATTGTCAAGATACTTAGCAGTTCCTCTACAAATATCAACAAATTGTATCATGAATGAGAACTACAAAAAATCATATTTTGTCGAGCTATCCTATTCTGAACAATGTGTGCCGGTTACACAGTGCCAGCCATTTAATAAAACTAAAAAAAAGATAACTACGTATCAGACGGACAAATGAAATATGATCGGAACATTTTCCGTCGGCGTTAGCTGTGCAAACGTTGCGTGCCAATGGCGCCGACGGAAGTTTTACCCCCAGCCGGTTATACACATGGCTGATTATTTCCGGTCGGAAAATTTTCAGTAGTCGTCAATTCACATCAGTTTGACTGTGTTATTTAAGCTATTGATTGAGTGTAATTTGAAATGAACAAATCTTCTATCGTAATTGGTATCCATTCGTCGAATGAAAAGCAGAAGAAAAAAAATGATTAATTTGACTTCATCCAATCAATGAAAGAACAGATGGGTTTGGAGTTTTCTATACGGTGTTTGAAGGGTGAAGGCTGTAATTCTTCTATTATTTCGGAATGTCGATGATTTCCTTTGACGAACTCCGTGGTTGGTTGAAAGATTTTACCATTCAGGGCTAAAATACCAAAATGAAGAATTGTATTCATCAGGGAGGAAAACTGAGACAGCCAATGAAATAACATTAAGATAAGTGAAAATAACTTTTAAATTTATAAGTTCAGTAAAGTAACGAAAATCAAACACTAACAAAAAATAAACATGCTACTTACACATTTGATTCATTTACCATGAAAATGATTAGTTTCGTACAACTCATTAAGCATTTTCAAATGAAATCTGTGTTTGTTAAACAAAATATTTTAAAGTGGTCTTTAAATGGTCCGTGTTCTGTCATAAATCGTGTAAGTTGATAATGTCGATTTTTTACTATGTTATAATTTTGAAGTGCAATATGTGTCTAGTAGGTATGTATCTGTGCGAGGGTTTTTTTAGTCAGAAATTGCCAATGTCTTTCCCATCCTTGGCTTAAGTCTGTTCTATGATTTTTAATCCGAATTAGTTGCTTTCATCTCCTTTTCATTTGATGAGGGAATAACAATAACCAACAGCTGCTTTCTGTTTATTTTACACTACACTGAGCAATGAATAATTTGAAAAACTCTGTTAAACTGATGTGGAATGATCTCCAAATACATACACTGAGAATACACTAACATAGACCAACTTACTTGTATGGCGGCGACGGAAGTTTTGTGTGTGTGTGTATGTGTGAAATTAAATGAGTAAAAATTAGATTTTTATTAAATTCTTTTCAATTATTCGTTATTAATTATAAATAAGATCAATCAAATAAATGAATGAAAACAATTAAAAAGAGTGGATGGAAGTTTCAGATGGATGAAAAAACCGATGGTGTAGATGGGTATCGTTTTTCGGACCAAACCGAGGGTTGTTCTCCCCTCCATTTTCCATCGTTCAAACTTACAGTTCGGATAGATCAAAAAACCGGCCATGTTAGTAGTCCGGGAGCTGAGGACAAAGGGTCTGATTTCAAGAAACTTCTTGATGAAATTACTCTCATAATAGACTGGCAATATCCTAGATTGGTTGCAATTAAATTTTATAGGTCAACGATTTCGTCATTTTCGACATTTTTTTCAGATTATCCTCAGTAACTCGCTCCCAGTGCATTTTAGGTAAAACTTTGACATAGCCAATTTTGAAGAGCCTTAATTTTTTTTGTAAGTTTTATATTCAGTGTTTTTAAAGTTCGAAACAGCTAATGAGATACGGGGCCGTACAAATCTGCAACATTTCAAAAAACGTTAGATATTCAGTGGCCTTAATAAATATTTTTTAGTGCAAAATGCGTAATAACCAATCTTGCATAGGATTAAATTTCTACAATATCCATATAAAATATTTGTAATAACCCTCAATAGACGCCAAGTAATATAAAAATGATAATTTTAGAGAAAGGAAAATTAAACTTGTAGGAAATTTATCATATTTATACTAATGTAGTATCAGCTGCTATACCAATTACTGTTCTGAAAAAGAATGAATTGTGGTTATTGATATGTTATTCCAGTTTTGCTGGAATTTCAACAAAGACATTTCCGAATTAATGTCTTAACATTGCCCATGGCAAACCATTTCGTTTTTGTTTTTTTTTAATTCATCGGGGGCTAACATATTTTTTATAAATATTCCAGTATCAACCCTCTAAAGCCAGAAATATAAATTAACTCCTTCTTATATTAGATGTCGTGACCTGTACCACTACAACCCATGAAGGGTCTTCATGGTTCAAGGTTCAGTACTTGGCAGCACAAATTGGCAGCACCCACGCAGAAGATATTACAAGCAATTTGTCCCAGTCTTCAATGGCCACTGTTCTTTATTGGGAGAGCAACCCTTGTATTAATCCTATTAGTTTTCGCTATGCCATTTTTTTTTTTAATCTGATGATATAAATCCTGTTAAAAACTTGGTCAGAATTTCCTAGGAAGAAATTTTCATTTAAATTTAATCATTATAGTCGTAACGTGATATTCTCAGTGCTATTGCATTTAATATTTTAGTAGACATATTATAAGTTAACTCTAGTTTTTTTTTATGCATTTTCTACTTCAACTAATAAACTAAAATTTACATTTAAATTTAATCATTGAAATCGTAAAGTGAAGTTCTCAGTGCTATTGCATTTTATATTTTAGTAGACACATTATGTTAACTCTAGTTTTTTTTTTTATGCATTTTCTACTTCAACTAATAAACTAAAATTTTCAAAAACACCGATGGATAATGGTAAAAGTTTTTGAAAAGTACTATCACTCCAAATTTTCTAGTATAATTATTTTTAATTGTATTTTATCAAGCATTATGTTTTCTTCAAATTACGTTTTCGGTTATCTTTGTCAACGTTTGGTAAGATAGATATAAATAAGAATTTTCAAGTTCTATCTATCAAAACTTAATGCAGCCGAATTCTAAGGAAGAGGGACTCAATGTTTAACTAGTGATGTAGTATGAAAAAAAATGTTTAAATTATACCAAAGGTGTAACAATAAATATATAAACCTTTAAATAAAAACAAAAAAGGAAATGCGACTACTATACTAAGAAGAGGATGAATAATAATATAAACTCTAATAGCATTTAATAAAACTGATCCTATTAATAGAAAAAAATATAATAAGATAAATTTTATAATGTTACGCCACAGTGGTCAGAATAGCATAATTAGCGTGACAAAATAGGATTTTTTGAAGTTCTCATTCATGATAATTTTTTTTTATATTTGTAGAGCGAATGCTGTGTAACTTGAATCTGAATGGATTAACTGAAATTTTTATTTACATTTTCTCGGCTGGCGAGCAGTTTTAATTCCAGATAAATCAGTTGTTTTCTCTCGTCAAGAAAAATATGTTTGCTCTTCAATTTAATTTAACTATTTTCTGTTGTGTCAGCTCCGCAAGAAGGTTAATCCATTCATTGTCAAGATACTTAGCAGTTCCTCTACAAATATCAACAAATTGTATCATGAATGAGAACTACAAAAAATCATATTTTGTCGAGCTATCCTATTCTGAACAATGTGTGCCGGTTACACAGTGCCAGCCATTTAATAAAACTAAAAAAAAGATAACTACGTATCAGACGGACAAATGAAATATGATCGGAACATTTTCCGTCGGCGTTAGCTGTGCAAACGTTGCGTGCCAATGGCGCCGACGGAAGTTTTACCCCCAGCCGGTTATACACATGGCTGATTATTTCCGGTCGGAAAATTTTCAGTAGTCGTCAATTCACATCAGTTTGACTGTGTTATTTAAGCTATTGATTGAGTGTAATTTGAAATGAACAAATCTTCTATCGTAATTGGTATCCATTCGTCGAATGAAAAGCAGAAGAAAAAAAATGATTAATTTGACTTCATCCAATCAATGAAAGAACAGATGGGTTTGGAGTTTTCTATACGGTGTTTGAAGGGTGAAGGCTGTAATTCTTCTATTATTTCGGAATGTCGATGATTTCCTTTGACGAACTCCGTGGTTGGTTGAAAGATTTTACCATTCAGGGCTAAAATACCAAAATGAAGAATTGTATTCATCAGGGAGGAAAACTGAGACAGCCAATGAAATAACATTAAGATAAGTGAAAATAACTTTTAAATTTATAAGTTCAGTAAAGTAACGAAAATCAAACACTAACAAAAAATAAACATGCTACTTACACATTTGATTCATTTACCATGAAAATGATTAGTTTCGTACAACTCATTAAGCATTTTCAAATGAAATCTGTGTTTGTTAAACAAAATATTTTAAAGTGGTCTTTAAATGGTCCGTGTTCTGTCATAAATCGTGTAAGTTGATAATGTCGATTTTTTACTATGTTATAATTTTGAAGTGCAATATGTGTCTAGTAGGTATGTATCTGTGCGAGGGTTTTTTTAGTCAGAAATTGCCAATGTCTTTCCCATCCTTGGCTTAAGTCTGTTCTATGATTTTTAATCCGAATTAGTTGCTTTCATCTCCTTTTCATTTGATGAGGGAATAACAATAACCAACAGCTGCTTTCTGTTTATTTTACACTACACTGAGCAATGAATAATTTGAAAAACTCTGTTAAACTGATGTGGAATGATCTCCAAATACATACACTGAGAATACACTAACATAGACCAACTTACTTGTATGGCGGCGACGGAAGTTTTGTGTGTGTGTGTATGTGTGAAATTAAATGAGTAAAAATTAGATTTTTATTAAATTCTTTTCAATTATTCGTTATTAATTATAAATAAGATCAATCAAATAAATGAATGAAAACAATTAAAAAGAGTGGATGGAAGTTTCAGATGGATGAAAAAACCGATGGTGTAGATGGGTATCGTTTTTCGGACCAAACCGAGGGTTGTTCTCCCCTCCATTTTCCATCGTTCAAACTTACAGTTCGGATAGATCAAAAAACCGGCCATGTTAGTAGTCCGGGAGCTGAGGACAAAGGGTCTGATTTCAAGAAACTTCTTGATGAAATTACTCTCATAATAGACTGGCAATATCCTAGATTGGTTGCAATTAAATTTTATAGGTCAACGATTTCGTCATTTTCGACATTTTTTTCAGATTATCCTCAGTAACTCGCTCCCAGTGCATTTTAGGTAAAACTTTGACATAGCCAATTTTGAAGAGCCTTAATTTTTTTTGTAAGTTTTATATTCAGTGTTTTTAAAGTTCGAAACAGCTAATGAGATACGGGGCCGTACAAATCTGCAACATTTCAAAAAACGTTAGATATTCAGTGGCCTTAATAAATATTTTTTAGTGCAAAATGCGTAATAACCAATCTTGCATAGGATTAAATTTCTACAATATCCATATAAAATATTTGTAATAACCCTCAATAGACGCCAAGTAATATAAAAATGATAATTTTAGAGAAAGGAAAATTAAACTTGTAGGAAATTTATCATATTTATACTAATGTAGTATCAGCTGCTATACCAATTACTGTTCTGAAAAAGAATGAATTGTGGTTATTGATATGTTATTCCAGTTTTGCTGGAATTTCAACAAAGACATTTCCGAATTAATGTCTTAACATTGCCCATGGCAAACCATTTCGTTTTTGTTTTTTTTTAATTCATCGGGGGCTAACATATTTTTTATAAATATTCCAGTATCAACCCTCTAAAGCCAGAAATATAAATTAACTCCTTCTTATATTAGATGTCGTGACCTGTACCACTACAACCCAGGAAGGGTCTTCATGGTTCAAGGTTCAGTACTTGGTAAGGACCGTACTGTTTCTAAGCCAACGGTTGTGTAAGGAGCTGATTTGGCCAAGATCAAGCTCAACCACCAGATTTTTCCTCCAATTAAGGGTATCCACTTTATAGAGGCTGGGTGAACCCCAGGAGGATCTCCCGATCTCACAGGGTCGATCCACGGCCGATAACAGATTAAATAATTATCTGCCTCAGCCGGTCTCGAACCCAAGACCGGTAGCATGGTAACAGTGTCTTACCACTGAGATGTCATGGCTGCAGAAACGTATGAGTAAAATATATAATCAAAACACAATAACAATAAATAAACTTTATTGGGATTGCAGTGTATACTTATAGAATGAAAATTCATTAATGTGATAAAACTGAAGTTCTTAAGAGTTAAACTTTTATATTTATAAACTTATATCAGTTCTATCAGTTATATCGATACTATCATCGTACTGGTACTGGTACTGGTATTGGTGGGGGGACCTAGTCCGGCATGTGGGCCTTATGGTCCGTTTTGCCAACCCCTGACGGCTACTTTTACGTCACCGCCGCGTACTAACCAGAGTGGGAGTGTCAAGATCTATTTCGCGGGATCGCCACGAAATAAATATTAACCGACCCTCTCATATTTAATTCTAAAATCATCAAATTTTATATTCATAACAAAAAATCTGGTATAGGTTTGGATTATTTTAAACGAACAAAATAGGGTGGGAGGGTGTGAAGCATCTATGTGAGGGAACATACAGGAAACTAGAAATCAGTTGTCAGAAACACCTAACCCGGAAGGACAGTCAGTTCAACGAATCGATAAACGTCACTTAAACGACCTATTAGCAGCTAAATCAAATGCAAAAACTATATTAAAAAAAATTAAAGTCTCATAATTACAACTAGGAATTAAATTTAAAAAAAAAAGTAGAATGATGCACTGATAAGGAGCTTTTATCCTGTCACGGCCAGGTAAATTGGAACATTGTGTAATCTATGCAGCAACCTATTTCAGATATTTCATCTACTTACAAGGTAAATTCATTAAAATTCAATGATTAAACTGTCGGACAACATGATTAAAGAGCAGCTGTAGAAAATCAGAAATACTATTAAATATTTAAGGGATGGCGAGAGAGATAAATTCTTTTTTGATTCTATAGAAGTAAATTAGGAAATATTAAAAGAGAAACAAACGTTTCATTCGTTTTAAATGTATACAAATCTATTTAAACATTATGAATGGTTTTGTTTGTCATCAAAATTTTAATCATATGATGTCAAAAAGGATTATTTGAGAGAAGATTTTGGTTTAATTGGCATTAAATATGCTAATCGTCGACGGATAGCAATTATATCTGACGTCCAGAAATTCATTTCGAGAAAAAGTTATAAGGACAAATTCATTACAAAAGCATTTTTTTTTTCTCGGCAGAGCAGTTTTACCGCAATGTCGTGGCCACGTAATTCAGACGCACTTATTTGCAAATATTTTTTCCTTGATGCTTCGACCAACACCTAGATAGTTTCTTAGCTTAATAATAATTAAATTATATAATTTAAATTAACTCTCCAATTCACGCAACCTATCTGAAAGATTCGTCATCTACATTCTTTCAATACTATCAATTTATTAATCAATTAGATTTCAAGGCTGAAAGTCTGTTTTATACTGAAAGTGCCTCTTTTTCTATAGAAGGTACCAGCGGTAACAGTTTAGCTTTTTTTAATCATATTGAATTCAGTCATTGGATTTTTTTCTGGGAAGTCTGATCTCTCAGACACATTGTGTACCTACATGACCTTTTTTCTCAAGAAATGTTAACATGTTTATAATTTTGAACATCCAATTTATATTAAATACGATAATCAGTATTTGCTTGGATCTGTCAGATTTTCGTGTGCTGGTAATGTACCAGGTCATCCCATAAGTAATGTCGGTTTTTAAAAATCTGTCTGTTTATGTTGTTATTACTAATCCTTCATTTACAATTGAATTTTGTTTATATATTTGGTTTATTATAGAATTACGTATGCTTTTATTTATCATGTTTTTGTTAGAGAAGGTTAGTTAGTCTGTGCTGAAATTTCAAGAGTTAAGCGTCATTAATGTGCAACAATGGATGAACACATGCTTCTCTCTCCTCTCCCTTTTAGATCAAGAACCTTATCCAGACTTGAAACGAAAAGTGGGTTTTCTATCGCGATGTTAGACGATCGTCACTATGGTTTAGTCAATCAAGAAACACCGAAAACAGAAGCGAGAGAAGGCCTTCATCCGAATAAAGTAATGCCGTCTGTTTGGTGGAATATGGAAGGAATCATTCATCACTGATTTCTTGATCTTAACCAAACTACCACTGAAGATCTCTAATGTGATCAGCTGGATCGATTGGAGAGGGCTTTTGAGGAAAAACGACCCTCGCTTATCATTAGACGAGGCATTTTATTCCACCATGACAATGCGAGGCCCGATGACAAACTTTTGCAAAACAAACAATGCAAAAATTGAAGGGCGTTGGAAGGGAAATTATTCCTTACCCAGTTTGCTCTTCGGATTATCACATTTTTTCGCCGTCTCCAAAACTCATCAAGCGGCAGGAACATGAATTCAGTCGATGAAGTGAAAAACGGGATGTTGGCTTTCTTTAATTCAAAACCAAAGGATTTTTTCAGAACAGATGTACGAATTTTGGTTTCAAGATGGCAAACTGTTATAGAGCAAGATGGTAAATACATTTTAGATTGAAAGTGTTTCATTGATTTTTTTCCTACCCCTTACATCACAAAATTAAATACCGACATTACTTATGGAATGACCGATGTATCGTATTTACTGTAATTACGTCATATAAAAATGCCCAAATGTTAATTATATATAGTTATTATACAATTACTAACATATATATATATATTAATAATAGGCGTTTACCATATTTTCGTGAAGGGTCCTCTAATAGACGTGAATTAGATAAATTGGATACTCTCAAAGGATTCCGCTCGATTTGTACCGATGCGCTAAGTCCCTCCAGTATAAGAATCCCTTAGCAATGCTCTAACTCATGCTTGATGAAAGCCTTTTGTAATTATCTTTCGGAGAGAAAATAGGTCTGAATTCGTTTAAAAGGCGAGCTTAAATCAAAACCCGTATCTGTAATTCAATTTGTTTTGCCTTAAAGCAGCTTAAGCTCCGGCTTAAAGTAATTCCGAATGGTGGAATCATGATATCTTTTCAACATATTCCTGAAAACATTTATTCCGGAGATTAGAGAAGTGTGTACAAAATCAGCAGACCGGTGACTAAGAGTTTAAATCATATTTCTCATTCCGTTTTTGTAATTTGGTACAAATTTGAGTATTATCAAAACTTTTGTTATTATTATTGGATAATTCGTAAAAATATTCTATTAAAGAATGCAATACTACGTTGAATTTATATAATAATAAACAAAGTTACATTTTTGATGAATAGACAGAATAATAAGAAGTAAAACGAGGCACTAGTGATACTTTCCTAGCTATTATTTTTAGGAAGATTCCTCATCCAAGAGCAAAATATTTATGGAGGTTGCATATCACGATCGAATGGTAATGGAAAAATAACACATCACAAAATAGACACACTGTCTATTAATTCTGAAAAAAATATATTCTGAATACTATTTAAAAAAAATTTAATTGTTATACATTCGAATGTATTTATGAAAAAAAATTAGACAGTTATACCAATCAAATAAAATCACAAATTACAATTAGATAATCCAGTGGTGTCATACATAAATTTCATAAAATGAATTAGGTTAACAATTTAACGACACAGAATTCAATTACAAGACCAGACTTATAATTAAATACTACTCTCTCTATTCCATTTCATTTTCAGAACTTTTAATTGTATATGGATTCAATGATTACATCATGAGAGCATTTGTTTTCGTCGACGGTTATCATATTGCAAGTTTTTTTCCAGATTAGCATTGATATCGTAATTAGGATCCTTTCAATTAGTTAAAAATTTTTAGTTTATATAAATTAGCCTTGTGTTCATTTTCGAGTATTTTTGAGACATAGGACCAAAGTTAAGGCCAGTTTATACGTTGACAGTTACCGCGACAGTAGCAGCCAAGATAGCTACTGCCATATTGCACATTCTAGGACAGTCGGCATCATTACAGTATTTACTGTCGTTGCAGTAATATCGCACTATCAGTTTTCACGTAATATATGGCATTGCCGGTCGCGGGAGTGACATCTACCGTCACGGTTACTGACTCATGTACACACCTTGATAGTAAACTGTTGCATCTTATCTGCCTATTGACCTAACCTTACCAGCATATCAAGTATATGCTTCAATTATTTGTGAACTCGAAATTGGTTGTTTCCAACCTTCTGACGTTGTTTAATTCCTTGAGGAGGGATAAAAACTATATAAATTATTTTTTATAGTGACCTACCAATTGCTGGTGATTAGTCGACTGTTTTATATCCGCCATTTTTGCAATAGTCACAAGGTTTATTGACAGCGTGTAGAGAAGGACATTGTCGCAGCATCACTGCCGTGACAGCAAACTGTCAGCATGTAGACGAGGCTTAAAAAATGTAATTGTTTAGCTTCAGTTACTCTTGCAAGAATTCAGAATAATATTATCAGCTTAAGACGTATTATTTTATTTTCTTCCTAGTGTGTCATGATTTTACCTTATGACAGAAGTTGGAACAGATACTGAACTGCATCAGTCTGAGAAATATAAATTCGATAGAGAAGTTATTTTTTTTTATCTAAGAAGATAATTTGTTTGCTGATATGATTTTTACGAATCCGATACCAGCCACGTTCTTTTGCTTGGTAATGTAATGGATTGCGTGTGAGAATTTCTATTTCAGATAGAAACTTCTGAGCCCTGCCGAACAGATAGAACTGACAGAGTAATGAATAAATTGAGAATAAGACAACGAGGGTAAAGGTGGAGATGTCGTTTTGTGTTTAAATTTTCCCTGATGCCAATCCTTATAAAATAGGAGCGGATTCCAAAAATTTGTTTGGTGACACTAGGTCGAAAATGTTTAGACATGTGTCCAAGTGTTCAGAACCGATAAAAAAAAATTTTTTTTATAATTTCAACAATTTTTTAATAACTGTTTTCTGCCTTTGCTCTGCATGGATTTCGATGTTCTCATATATCAATAGATTTGTTTTATAATGTGTAAAATAAGAAAAAAATATTTTCAATTGTATTAAATGAGTTACAAAACCAAAAGACGCTTCTAGTAAAATATGCCCCCCTCTAAAAAAATCAGATTCATTTATAGAGTGCTTTAAAACTGTTAAATAAGAATTTTCGTTGAAATCAAATAATAAAAATTTTTGGATTTGATTATTCTGGAGAATTTTTATTTTGTACCAATATCCGGCTTTCATTTAAGGATTCATAATTCCTCAGAGTTATATCCATATTCAACGTTACTACAACCGTTGAAAAGCTGAACTTATGAGATCTAACTCATAGCAATAACTTTTAGATTTTATGCCATTAAAAGGGAGAAAAATTAGTGTTTATAAATATCTATTTCTTATTTCAATAAAAATTCTCATTTAAGGATTTTAGAGAACACTTGAAACGAATTTGACTTGCTTTTTCCAAAAATAAAATTTTTGCTGGCCTACGTAGAAGCATCTTTTGACTTTTGTACATTTATACTCATTTAATACAATCGAAAATATTTTACACACAAAAAAAAAAAAAAAAAAAAAAAAAAATTGAATGGTATACTAAAACCTTGAAATTCGTGCAGAGCTAGAAATCTAATGCGCATTGGCTGGAACCCTGGGACACGTGTCTAATATGTTTCCACCTAGGATCACCAAAAAAAAAACTCATTGAAATGGGTGACGACACGTTCGTAGCCTCTCCATTTTAGTTACAAAAATGCACTTAAAATCATTTTTTTTTTATTTTTTTTAATGATACTGTATATCCATTAAGGAAAAAGGATAAAATTAAGAATCGTTTAACGTGAATTAATTTATATTTAAATAGGTAATATTATAGACAATATCATTAACTGAAACAATAAATAACGGAAAGTGTTCATTGGGTAGGGATGGGTGTGACAGATGTATATGGAGCCACCTGGGGGCTTCAGACAGAGATGTATAGTCTTAGGTCTTTGTCAGTCCATTCTTCCTTATATTTCATACATGCTATACTTCTCTTGAAAAAACTTATACATTTTGATTGTGAACAATTTTTATCACCATTTATTTTATTTTTTGGTTTTAGACTGTACTAGGAAAAATTATTTAAGACAAAATTTGCGAATAAACTTATATATTTTATGATAACCAAATTGAAAATAAAAAAGTAATACTAATGTTCATTTACCGAATAGTAAATAAAAAAGACGATGCATTAATAAGATAAAAGTCTTTTGAGAATGGACAGTTTATGTACGAAACGTTACACAAGATGAAATAAATAAAGGTATGAGAAGCATGAAGGTATAATTATTAAAAACTTCCAGGTAGAATAAAATATTGAAAATTATTAAAATTATAATGATCTTCTCATTTATAATTTGAATTTTTCTCCGTTTTTCAATTGTAGTAAAAATGTTTTAAAAAAAACAATAGGATTGTTATAAGATGAGAGTATTGTTACTTTTAAAATCGCAGAGGTAGCATCCATGATTTAAACCTTCATCCTTTCCTCAGCTAATAATATAGCTTAATAATCTATTCAAAACTGCAATTTATGAACAATGCAGGTCATATTACAGATTCTTGTATAATCATTTCTTTTATTTAGTTTGTCCTGCTTGTTTTTCGATATCCAAAAGATTAAAAATTAAGATTAAAGTCTGTAAAGGAAATATGATATTGTATTACAGGTCTGTGCAAGCCTGTAGTGGAATTTAGTAACTAGAGTATCTTCATTTGCAATTAGTATCATACTTAGCATTAAATTAAATATTTATAATTAATATTTTTAGAAAACGAACATATGTTATGAACAGGGCATTTCTTGGGGTTCAAAGAGTTGCAGCTCGTCTGGAACTAGTGGTGAATGAGGAAAAAACAAATTACAAGATTGGAGGACCCCATGGAGAGACCACCGGCTCTCTACCAATCTCTATTGGGAATAGCATTATAGAGTTATAACATTGAAGAGTTCGTTTACCTACACTCTCAGGTGAACATTTATAATGATACGAAGGCAGAGATCCAAAGAAGAATCTTGACATCCAATAAATGCTATTTTGGCCTTCACAAGCAATTGAAAAGCAGAGTGATTTCCTAATCAACGAAAGCAACCATCTACAAGGTACTGATCAGATCTGTGCTAATCAATGGTTGAGAATGTTGGGCAATGACGATAGAGGAAGGCAGAGATCCATTCTGGGTATTCACGGCTAGAGAGTAGCGGCAGCCGATAGAGATGACTAGCGGACCAAACTGCTAGAGGCCTTGACTCTCCAGAAGTTGTAGTGCCTTGGAAGAAGAAGAACAACAACAAACATTATATTAAATAATTGAATTTTAATGTATATTATAAGGATTAATTATTAATAATAATAATTATTATTATTTTAATGTGAATATCTTGAGATTAATTAATGTACTAATCTTGTTATTATTAACATTATCATTCCTTCTGAGTTACGTAAATAACAAAATAGTAATCAAGACTCCTGTGTGGTTATAACTAATATGTATTGATATTGGATAATATTATCGTTTTATCTTTATAATTTAAACAGACCAGGTGCGAACAAAAGAAATAAGGGACGAGCAGGTAGAATGAAGGGTAACTGACAGGCGATGACAGATATAACCACATAAAAGATAAGGGATAAGTTAATTTAAAAACCCTTCCGAGAAGTTAACACTGTAACAATACCAAAAGCTGGGACACCTAATCAATTTTAAGAACTGGTCCCCTTAGGCTCGGCTGACCTCGAGGAAAAAGTGGAGACCGCCTGGAAAAGGTATGATTAAATTATACGAGTTGGATAATGGTTCGCAGATACCGGCTGTCAGGACAAGGGGTGGAGCCATCCGATGAAATCTCAGAATTTCCTCCCTCTATAAAACTAGTCGGCCAATGAACAACGTTTTCGACCCTCTCCTAGGCAGAACAAGAGTGAAAGGGGGATAGAAGCAAGGAGGTGAAAAAGAAGGACTTCTGAACTGATAGAGGCTGAGGGAAGACTTGGAGACTGATAGGGGCTGATGCAAGACTGCGACTTTGAAGATGAGAAATGCGCTCTGGCTCCATGACTGAAGATATGCAGGGGAACCCGAGGGAGAGATGCTGAGGAACCATCAACACCAACTAGTACAGATAAGAGATTTATGTTAAAACAATTAATGGCTAAGTCTAGGCTGAATCATTCCATGGTTAACTTTGCATTGTAATAGTTTGTTGTTTTAACTTTGAGGAATAAAGATAAATGTTAGCAAGGAGGTTGTTCTTTAGTAACCATGCGCATATATAATTTCAATATATTTCATTAAGATAGCAGTAACTTTGATTAACATTAGTATTAAACTTAAAAATAGGAACATTATCTTGGTTAATTCTTAAATAATGTTAACCACCAACCAGACCCTTGGAAAGGTATCCAATTTAGAGGACAAGCCAAGAAATTCAAAAGTATTCATAAGCTTACTTAATTTTGGGATAATCATCCTCAATGATTGCCCAATGGCATCCCTATATATATAGACTAATGTATTAGCAGCTAAAGGGAATCAAGCTCACCTCAAACTAGATAAAACATAGCATAAATAAATGGCATCCCTTATGGGGACTTACCATCCAGTTTAGTAATTAACCATTATGAAATTAATTAATTTAATTAGTTACTGATTGTTTTAACTTTAATTAACGGTAGTATTCACATGATTACATATGACATACAATGACCAATATGATTACAAATAGATGGAATGATTCAGATGGACTAAGTTACCTATTATTTTTAATTTCCCAATTTGATGAATATGTTTGCATGTAGTTGGTTATCTATGTTGATTCTATTTTTTATTCTTAATTTTTGCATATATTGTGTATATGACCAATGTTCGCGGAACGATTCGATATTGGGGTCACGAAAATTCTTTCATTATCTCTTTGTTTCGATACCTCATTGAAGTTAGGCGATCCCGGTACTTATTTTATTTTACATATTCCGTGAATTTCGTCTCCGAAAATTATAAAGTTAAAAGATAATGGAGAGTAATAAAAAATGCATAAACGTAAATGATTATTGTATAAATTTTTATTTATATTGATTTTTACTCATAAATTATTAATAATAATTGGATAAATGAAATTTTCTAGACAACTATATCAAATTTCTATAAAAAAAAAGGAAACTTTTAGAATATATTTTAAGTAGGGAGGTAAGTGAAAGTTGTGTGATGCGCGAACTAGATTTTTTTTTCGCTTTTATATATTATATATATATATATATATATATATATATATATATATATATATATATATATATATATATAACTTAAGAGCTTCACCACGCGAAACATAAAAAAAAAGAAGAAATTGGGAGAATAAGAACACGCATGAAGGCTGATTAAACACTAACTTTATTCAGATTCTAATCCTCTATATATACTATTTACAATGTTTACAATGCTAGTTTAGGATTAGTGGCTATACTAATGTATGTCCCAACTTAACTCCCCCCTGCCAGTTTACGAACATCCTCGTAAACTCAAACAAAAAACAAAAAATAAACAATTGTACAACAAAAATAAACTGGAAACAAAATAAATAACTAAAACTACAGCTTAATCTATATACAAAACTAACTTAATACTATTCAGTCTGCTTCACATAGTATACAAAGTATAAACTAAGGTAATTCATCGACACTCTATATACAAAAACTAAAAAATACACTTTTTATTCTAGAAAAACGTATAATACACATTTATGGTCTAGGTTCCCCTACTGGAACCTTTAGTTGCTCAATATGTACCGTCCTCCGTTTCCTGGGCTCCGCCAGGCTCTGAATAGTGACAATATTATGCTCCCTAATCGTAATCACCTTGAATGGACCCTCATACCTAAGAACTTCCTTTGCCCGATTTGACATTATTTTTCTATAAACAATAGTGCCTATCTTAATATTGCCCATAATATCCCTTACACCTTCGTTCCCCCGCGCTACTCTCTTACTTTTTTCCGCAACCATTCGCCCATGCGCTTTCTCCCACATTCTCTCGAGTTCCACTCTATTCGTGGCTAGTTTTTCCGCCATGTCCTCATCCACAACCGTATCTCGCTCGTCCCTCCTTCGTGCGCGTAAACCAAAAAGGGCCTCGAAAGGTGAAAACCCAGTAGCCATGTGTATAGAATGGTTATACGCTGCTATGGCTCGGGGCATCGCCTCATCTGCTTCCAACCCCTTATCTGCGTGGAATACCCGGAGATGTTCACCCAGGGTGTTATGGAGCCGCTCAATCCCCCCTCTACTTTTTGGATGTCCGGCCGTGTTCCAGTGCCAAGAAATTCCCAGCCTTTTCGTCTCCTGTCGCAACTGGGCGTTGTCAAATTCCCTACCGCCGTCCGAGGTGATCCTATCTGGCACTCCGTAAAACTGGAACCATGTTTGAAGGGCGCTACTAACCGCTGCCGCCGATTTCTCCTTCACCAGGTGGGCCATTGCTGTTTTGCTAAAGATGTCCACTACTGTCACCCATTTAAATCCTCTCCACGTAAAAGTATCCACTTGAAGATCCGTTAACGGTACCGTAGGCGTCCTCGTCTCGGTTTGTAATCCTACGGGGGGGTGCCGGTCATATTTAGCCGTGTGGCAAATTTGGCAGTTCCTCATAACCTCTTCTACCGTCTTCCGCATCCCTACCCAATAATACTTTCTTTTCAATGACGCCAACGTCTCGTTGATTCCGCGGTGGTTCGTCTTCCCTTGGTGGTAAGCGATCGTCACGTCTTTTTGCTGTTCGGGATCGCGGATGGTCTCCACAATAGAGCGGCATCGGATAAAGGATCTGTCTAACCCTATTTTTTCGTTCTTCCACAAGTTACGGATCTTATCCCACACCGTTGCGTTGCCGACATATAAATAATGGATCGCGCCTACCTTCGATGCGTCTTTCAACACTCGGCAGACTTGCTCCTCCTTGACTCCCGGTTGAGACCAAATAGTGACAATGGTATGTCTTTCATATTTGGAAAAATCCATTTTTACAAGCCCCGTAGTCCTCGTTTTCCATATGACCTGTCGAGCCTTGTCGTTAATTATGTCGTCCAGCTCCTCCATCTCTGCTGGTCTCTCGTCCCCTGACTCGTCATCCGAGGGGTCCCCATTGCTTTGACGATCGGTCCCGCGTTCTCCTTCCCCGTCTGGCGTCCATTCCCGCACGAACCTCTGTAAGTCCCCCGATGCTTCCCCAACCTCTGTTTCCACCATATTTACCTGTAAGGCGCGAGATAACCAGTCAGCTACAACATTATCTTTACCTGGTTTATAAACTACTTCCAGATTGTACTGGCTTAGAATTTCCTTCCACCGTGTGACTCTAGCTGAGGTCTCCTTCAGACTGCCTACCCACAACAGAGGACGATGATCCGTATGTACTTTAAACCTTCTACCGAATATATACGGCCGAAAGTGTTGCACTGCCCATACAATTCCTAGCAATTCCCGTTCCAGTGCGCTATACCGGGCTTCCGCGTCCGTAAGCCTCCTGCTAGCATAAGCCACAGGTCTTTCCCCACTCTCACCTTCCTGCGATAGAACCGACCCCAGTGCATATTCGCTGGCATCTGTGGTGATTGAAAATGGTTTGGAAAAGTCTGGGAATGCGAGGACTGGCTCCGTTTGTAACCACAGCATGCATTTTCTAATATTCGCCTCAATCTCTGGCGTAATCCTAACCGTGCGTCCCTTCCGCAACAGTTCGTTCAGCGGTACCAGATTTTCAGCCATCTCCGGAACAAATCGACGGTAGTAGTTTAAAGTTCCCAACAGTCTCCTGATCCCCTTCACATCGCTAGGCATTGCCATTTTTCCAATTGCCTCTACTTTCTTCCCGTCTGGTCGCACCCCTTCCGCAGAAATCACATGTCCCAGAAAATTAATCTGTTTTTGACCCAATATCGATTTTTCCTGCGATAGTTTCAACCCAAACTGTCGTATTCTAGTGAAGACTTGTCGCAGATCCTCTATATGACTCGCCTCTGTCTTACTAAAAACCAGGAGGTCATCCATGTATACCTGGCACATGTTTTCATCCAGACCACGCAAAAATTCGTCCATCAGTCTTTGGAACGTTATGGGTGCATTCTTTAAGCCGAACGGCATACGGGTAAATTCATAATGCCCCCTTTCGAAAGTGAACGCTGTTTTGGCCTGGTCTCTAGGGTGCATGCGAATTTGATGGTACCCTGATTTCAGATCGAGTGTACTAAACACCGATGCTCCACCCAGTCTATCCAAGATGTCCTCCAATCTAGGAATGGGGTAATTTTCATCGAGCGTGTTCTCATTTAATTGCCGAAAGTCTACAACGACCCTATAACGCTCCTTTGTTTCTCCATCAACGAGTTTCTTCTTAACTGCCCATAGTGGACTATTAAAAGGAGAGGTACTATCCACGATGATCCTTTGACGTTTTAGCTCCTCGATTTCCTCGCGAATGTGTCCCCTCAATGCCTGTGGGTATCTCCGTTCCTTCACGTAGGTAACCTTATCCGACTTCAAATTAATTTCGTGTAGAGTTTCCCCCGTCGCACTTAATGGGTCTCCTTCGCGAAAAAAAATGTCGACGAACTCCTCCCTTATACCTTGTCTCCAATCCGCCCCTTTGTTGATTACCCCGACACACCTAACGCTCCCTTTCCCGTCTTGTACCGTTTCATACTTCTTTTTCCCGATCTTAATTGCCCATTGGCTTCCTAAATTCCGGATATTCGCGCCTAATTTGCTAAACAAATCACACCCCAAAATTCCCCCATACTCGCGCGGCATGATTTCTACAACATGCAACGTCATCACCTCTCCCTTCTTTCCCCACTTGTCTAAGGCTAGATCTATTTCTCCCTCTATCATACAGGGCCCACTCAAAGTGACTACTTTACATTGACATGATCTCACGTCTGGCTTAACCTTTCCTTTAAATAGCACCTCCAACTTATCTCTACTCACTAATGTACAGGAACTTCCTGTATCCACCAAACACTTCCACCCTTTACAAAACTCTATAACAGGCAACCGATCACACTTCTTTACCACGCTATTTACACAAAAAAGGTTGCCCCTCCGTTCACACGATCCTCATTCTCTCTTTACCTGCTCAATTCGCCGTCCTGCACTCCGCTGCTTGCTCCTTCCTCCAGGGGTTCCTTTGCCGCCGGGTTCGCTGCTCTCCGTCTCGGACCCTGAAGTCTCTGAAGACCTGGCCGATTCCGACGGTATTCTGCTCCTCCGCCACATCCTTTGAGCGTTGACCTCCATCGGTTCTCCTCGGTCGTGCTCCCTGCGCCGTATATATGGGCATTGTCTGGCCATATGTCCCTCGTTATGGCATTCAAAACACCGCGTACGCGGGCACTGAGCTACCAAGTGCCCTGTCTTGCCACATTCATGGCACTTCCTTTCCTCTCTTCTGCCACTCTTCCTATCCACAAATTGCCTTCTTTCTCTTGGTCCTTTTTCTCTTCTCCCAAACTCTCCCTCTCTCCTTCTTCCCAGGTCCTGTCTTACTCTATTCTTTCCTGCCTCGTTCCTCCGGTAAGACACTTTACTCCACCCTGGTTCGAACTCTTCTCTCTCTTCTTCATCGCGGGCACTCGCGTCCACCATTTCCTGTGCACATTCCATGAATGATTTGTCTCTGGGTAGACCGTCCTTCCTCCCCGTATCTCTGGCCAATTGTACCTTCAGGACCGTGGTCATAAATATCATCCACGCCTCGACTGCGCTTGTGTCCATTACCTCTCGTAATTTCTCGTTTATCTTGTTTAGCTTCACGAGTAGGCCTGCAGCGTACTGACCGTTTGTCTGGTTCATTTTTTTCATATCCCGGAACATTTGGAGCATATCTTCCTCTGGGGCCCATCGCCCCCCTCCGTAGGCTTTTTTCAATCTTTCCTTGATTACCTGCCACGAGGTGTCCTCATCCGCCTGGATCAGGTTTAAGACGCTTCTTTTGACCCGACGTGCTAGGGCCACCCGTAATCTTTTGGCATCTGATTCCTCGAGCAGGTCCACAGCTACCTGAGATTGTATGCTGCTCATAATCCCGTCCCCACCTTTGAGGAAATGATTCAATTCACCCACTTCTCCGTTGAATTTCTCTAAATCCGAAATTTCCCTTCTGATGTCTTGTGCATTCGCCTTTTTCAACTTCATTTTCTCTAATTCATTTGTTTCCTGTGCGATTCTATTCGCTTCCTGCGCAGCTAAGTCCGCCCGCGCCATTGTTAGAGTTGTTGATGACAATGGCGGGAATTTGGGATTTACCGGTTCCGGCTGTGAAGGCTCCAGCGTTAACGTTGCTGGCCTGAGGATTTCTCTCTGTCCTTGTTCATTCATACTGGTACACTTCTATTCTTCCAAATGCGATACCAGTAAAAATAAAAAAATAAAAATTGGTACGTACCAAAATCAAAATATTCTTCCGTAAAAAAAAAGGAAAAGAAAAAAAAATTCCTCACTGTGAACCGCTAAAAAAGTTCCCGGGTTTCGGCACCACTTAAGAGCTTCACCACGCGAAACATAAAAAAAAAGAAGAAATTGGGAGAATAAGAACACGCATGAAGGCTGATTAAACACTAACTTTATTCAGATTCTAATCCTCTATATATACTATTTACAATGTTTACAATGCTAGTTTAGGATTAGTGGCTATACTAATGTATGTCCCAACTTAACTTATATATATATATATATATATATATATATATATATATATATATATATATATATATATATATATATATTATATATATATATATATATATATATATATATATATATATATATATATATATATATATATATATATATATTATATATATATAATATATTATTTGTTTTATATAATATATTATTATTATATATAATATATTATTAATTATATATATATATATATATATATATATATATATATATATATATATATATATATATATATATATATATATAATATTTTTTATGTTTATAGTTTCGTTTTTATTTTGTTTTATTCTTTTAAAATGTTACCATTATTATTTAGTTAGTTACCATTATTATTGTTATTAGTTATTATTTAACTAATTAAATACACAACGTTGACTTTATGATAAATACAATGATTTTATAATATTATAAATAATATATAATATTATAAAATGACCTTATAATAAAATGAAGGATTACTGTTTGGTGGAAATAGAATAAAAAATGCTGAGTAGAGTGAAATGATAAAGTTGCTACTACAGTACAATCTCGATAATGAGACTGCTCGCTAGTTCGGCTGGTTTTTTATGTATTATTAAAAAATGCCTGTAAGAGCAGGCTCTATTTCATAATAAAGTACAAATTTACAAGTACAAGTGGAAATGTTCGTTTTTAGAGGTTACAGGTTACTTATTGTCATTAGAGAATAATAATTTTATTAATTTTTTCTTAATTTACTGTTTTATAACTATTTTAAATATTATCGCGATTTAATATTTTACAGTGTTTCATAGACCAATTTGTACTTTATTATGAAACAGGCCTATCAAGAAAAATACAAGTTGTTATGTAGTCGTTAAATATTGTTAAAACATTGTTGTGATGTTTAAACACGATATCATTCAGAATAGTAACATTAAAAAAACAGTAAATTAAAAAATAATTAATAAAATTATTATGATCTAATGACAATTGGTAAATTGCAACCTCTAAACGTGAACCTTACGAAAAAATGCTACATTAGAAATAATAGTTATTTTTGTTATACTTCACATTTCAAATTTGCATAATTTATTTCAATAAAATAATAGCTGCCATAGGCAAATATATAAATAAGGTTTTCTCGTTAATTTGTTATGTTATTTAGATATACATCCACTAATCCAGCATTTGTCGTAATCCGGCACAACCAATCGAGCCGGAATACTGAGATCCTACTGCAATAAAAAGGCTAGAATATAAGTCTCCTTAAGGTTGTTGATGAAACTCCAAGAGCATTTATAAATCCGCTGGAGAATGTGTGCGAGATGTGATGTGGCTGGTGGCTTGGAAGCTGAACACTTTACTACAGAGCACAGGGCCAATTTGTCCTCCCGCTAGCTATCTGTTCTCTGCGGATTTCATTATGTTCTCTTCTTCTCTCTCCATCCGAATAATGTATTCCCTGTTTGTTCCCTAGCAGCTTCTACGTGTCCGCCAGATCTGTTTCAGACGGAGCACATTTAAAACAACTTACAACAGCCCGTCACAGTTCCCCATTTCTAAGATTGAACCTATCCACCGTAAAATGATAAAAATATGCCCCGTGCCATTTTAATTTTATGTTTTTTAAACTACTTTGTTTAATTAATTATTGTGAGAGAAAATACAAAAAAAAAAAATAGAATCGAAAATTATTATTAGAGTATGATTACTGTCATCTGATTGGCCTGGAAGATATGGATAACGAGCTTGTTCAGTAAGATGCTCGTCAGACTCTGTTTATCTACAATATTTCACTGGGTTTGAATACTTAAAATGTATCTACATATAATATTAATTGTATTTTCCCCATTAATGGTAGAGAACAAAAACTCAAAAAAAGAAACAATTATTATTACACACGTTAACAAATTTAAACTGTTATAAATATGCGTATACGAAGTATTTTGTAGTCCTAAATACGAAAATGATAAGCTAATTACCGTAACACGTTCAGTTTTTTGCTCCAGGAGAGGGAGGGGGTGATACAGAAAATGAAGGGGAGGGGGAAGATCATATTTTTACAATCTAATATTGTTTAATATAAACATATAAAACGTATCTGCAAAGAAATTACTAAGGATAATGTGAATAAAAAATATATTGCTTGAGATGTCATTTTCGGTAAACTAAAAGAAGGCGTATTTATTAGACTAGAATTAAGGAACCTCCTAGGTGATTTCCGCTTTTAAGAAAATTAATATAATAATTCATAATAAATGAAAAGAAATTGGTAGCTTGGAACTGTTGTACGAGCAGTGAAAGAATTTCTGGACAACAAGGAAGATGAATAAAAAGTTTTATAGATGAACTCTTGAAAACCTTCGAAATACCTGGATTTCTCATGTCCTATACACTCCCAATTGGATTTTTCTCCAGAAAATGTGGTTGCGATGAGCGACGAATAAAGAGGAGAAACGTTTCAATAGGTCATCAGGACGATAGAAACAAGATACCTACCTATATTGGGCGACTACTGCTAAATTACTTCTTAATGTTAAAGCTAGTTTTGTGACCATGTTAAGCTCTTATATTTAATGCCATTAGGATAAAATAGAGAAGCATTGTTTAATGAAGAATATAGGAAGGTGTCGTGAAAGCCTTTTCGTTAATATTATTAACTTGGGTTTCTTCGAAAGTTATTTCAATTTTCCATTTTCTTGAGATACAACTTATACGAAAAGTTATAAATGTTACAAATAGCAGGAAATCGGTAAACACTTCTAGAAATGTCTGAATGCATTTGAAGTTTCTTAATGGCCCCACTTATAAACAACTGAAAGGCAATTTAAGGGATGGAAGTGGATGGAATAATGCTGGAGGAAATAAATCAGTGGAGCTACATCCAACATAAAGCGAGGCCGACAAAATTGACTGTTCCTAAAACGAGCGTTTGTTAACATAGCTTCATGTACCAATGTATGCATCAGTTATTTATTTTAAAATTTGATTATAAATTGATTGTTAACTATTTTAATTGCATTGGCTATTGATTTCAGTTTAATCTGAGATAACCTTACGGACATGTCAAAGCCTCACCGTCCGATGCTTATGCTCTTCGAATGTTATGCTCTTTCTCTCTTAGTATGGAATAATTGCCTAACCTGGAGTTTAGATATTTTGATGGAAATATTACAGGTTTTCTGAGGGCTCCAGATGGCTTTTCTTCAATGTCGTCCTTAGTCGTCTACCCATTATCTATTCAGCAGGCGAATATTCCCTTTCCAATGAAGCAATACGGTATGCCAGCAATGCCAATTCTAAATCTTGGTCCTTCGTCAGCAAACGTTTTTGCTGATTCTGCCTTGCCATGATATATATATATATATATTGTTATGTATTGAGGATGCTGGGATTGAAGGAAATAATTAATGTTCATAATAGTAATTAAATAAGGAATAAATTAAAGAGATGCCACCCGGTTCAGTAATATAAAGATTAACTAGTTTCTGTTACGGACAAAGGAATATTTTCAAGGTCGGCCGTTGTACCTGGAGGGTACTGTTCAAGACCGCCAATAGGCCGCTTATGATAAGCGGAAGTAAGAGCAACATAAACCTAGAGATAGGCCGACATGGTGTAATAAAATCTGCCGCCCAAGGTTACAAGTCTTTTAAAAATATTCTTACAGCGATAGCTGCTCCATTGTTCCCCACTAACGCCATTGTTCCCCACCCAGGATGTCCCAAAAGGAGAGTGGGAAAAAAAATTCATCTGTTCAAGAAGAAGTAGGGGAAACGGTATAAGAGGCCGGGAGAAAGATAGTTCGAGGGACTTCGGGCCAAGAGTTGAAGTGGAGAGTTCTGGGAAGAAGGAGGTTCGAGCTAGAGGCAGAAGACGGAGGTTCGCAGAGGGTACAGCTGAACAGCACATAAAGACAGGAGAGAGAGACCTAGACCATAGAGCAACGAAAAGATAAGTCCTTTGATTCATTGTGTACATCAATGTATAATATTATGTGGCATCTGGATTATATTTTAAATAAGCAAGTTCTCCCAGTATTCTCAAATACATATGTTACAGTCTGTAGATTTTTACAATGAGAGTAATTTAGATTAGAAATTAATAAGCCAATAGGTTAATTCATAACGTAACATAAATAAAGTAAGATCTGTAACAAAATCTACCATTCTATTTACCCTGCATACCATCATCTAGTTAATTAAGTGAAATGGTGAACACGACACCCTTGGAAAGGTTTTCCAATTGTATTTATAATATCCCAAGTTAGTGACCATAGCAGGGGGGTTCTGCGGTCTCTAGCCTTTTATGTTAAAATATAGTTAGATTGATCGGCTCCCTTCTGGAACCGATGTGCAAATAGAGATTAAATTAGATCATTAAATTGAGTAAATGTGGTTTCTGGAACCACCTGCCTTAGAAAAGCATTTAAAATGGCATCCCTTGTGAAGGACGTTTCTACCATTTCACTTAAATTTATAATTAATTCTTATTATCAACAGTTAAATTAAATTCATAAGTCTGTTATTATGATTACCACTGGTGGCATAAGGGTGCTTCTATTAATAGAATCATACAATAGTTTTTCATATTATTTGACCTTGTTTAATGAATTTATTTTGTATAAATCAATCTAATGACTCCTATGATCTTTCTCGTTCATGATAATGTTTTTCAATACTTTCTGGTCTTGCTGTGAGTATTCCAGGTATTAGGAACAGGCCAATAAGTTATATATTTAATACACCTCTCCACATTTGTAGGTCTTAGTAATGAATGGGTTGTTCGTGTTAGCGCTTAACCCCACCATAAAGGTTTTTAAGTAATAGGGATAATATACGCACACGCTGTTCGAAGATGGCTTTACGGGTAGAGAAAGAAATACTGCCAGAGCCTAGACGGTCAGAACAAGAATCTGATCCTAAGACTTCCAAAGAACAAACCAATCAGGGGTTAGCTGACAAGCCAATGCCCAAGATAACACAACCACAGACTGCGATGAAAACGGAGAGAGACCAATATGGACCAATGAAGAACGAACAGGACTTAATCCTAAAAATCCTTCAGGAAATTCAGCAAGATATGGAAAAGAACACAAAGAGGCTTGAAGAAAAGATCGTTAAGAGACTAGGGGCGAAAATAGATGAAAAGCAGTTTGCCAGAAACATAGCAATATATATATATATATATAATATCCTTTTTTAACCCTCTCGGACTAATTCAGCAGTAATCTTTTTTTTTTTTAATTGAGAAGCATAAGTATCTAGTAATAGCACAGGCTGAATCTAAGACCTATAGATTAGAAGATTAATGTCCTTGAAAAAATAAATGACTGTCAAAATGAATGACGAGATAAATCAGATTGGTCAATAATTTATTACGTCTATAGTTTAGCCTAAAGGTAATCGAAAGTACACTTATTCCGATTAGTGATGTGAGACAGCTACTTCTGGTATCCATTTATGTCATCTTCCGTATTTCGGTTCTTATGAAGCCGGAAAAGGCAAAAGATTGGCTGGCTCGTTATTACCGTAATTTAAAAAAATAAAGGCTATATCCTAATAACACAGGTCGTCATAATTTTTGTAACATTGACGAGAACAGGTGATCCTTTTGTGTTCCTAAATTCGAGAATGATAAGCTAATTACTCTAGCACATTCAATTTTTTCTTACAGAGGGTAGGTGGCAGAGAAAAAAAAGGAGACAATATATTTTTAAAATCTAATTTAAACATGAAAAACGCGTTAAATCAATGGGAAAACGTTACAGAGGATTATGCAAACAAAAAATATATTAATCTTGTGATGTCACACAGAGGAAAACTGAAAGAAGGCGTGTTTATTGGACTTCAAATAAGGAAGCTTCTAAATGATTTCCGTTTTCAAGAAAAATTAAATAAAAGGAATTGGCAGCTTGGAAGTATCATGATAGACACTCCTAAGAATAATTCGAACAAAGAATATATTACATGAGGTGTAATTTAGCGATAAATACTTTCACTTTTTCTTGTTGTGTTCTGGAGCACCGCCTCTTCATAAAATGGAAAGATCACTTCTTAGCTATCGATATTGTAGATGATTTGAAGCAGGTGGTCCCCAAACCAAGCTCCTTCACCATACAAGATATGCAAAACTGGACTCCGGGAGTTTCTAAGCTTCCCCAGTGTTGAAAGCCAGAGGAGACTCAGTAAGAGCCCCTAAATTGCAGATGCCTTGTCATGTATTGAAAATGTGGCATTTCAGGATTCTAATAGTAATATTAGCTAATATTCTGGGCGACATTGCAGTTTAAATTTTCGAAGAAGAATGCAGGGATGTGTAGGTATCTGCATTATCTTTTAATCTATTGAGTAATGTTGAATGTTGTCTCAATAAAGAACAGTAGTAATAATGATTAAATAGATCATTCACAGCATATTTACAGAAATTTAAATAAATAAAATAATAGAAAAATAATAAATAAGAAGAAAGAAAGGGAAACAAAATTTAACTTAAATATAATAAAATAAATATAAGCATCTTATATATACTATTTACAATCTGCCTGGGGAACCCTGAGACAGGCGTGTGCCCCCACCTATGCATGGATAAGCAGGACTCCAGGATATCTCAGCGCTTCCCTCTCAATCACGTCACTGACATGGAAACCTGTGGAGTAGGGATGCGTAGAGCTGGATAGTAATTGAGACGGATAATTAAGACGGTATACAGACATTGGCGGATATAGTGGATGGCTATAGGGGCTGCGGCCAGAGATGCTATATTTTCTATAAAATGAAAAGTTGTATTCCAAATAAGCTGTAATAATTAGGAGGTACAGGTGCTGCGCTGCTCTCGCCAATGTATACATATAAGGTTCTTTCAGTCTAAAGCAGGGAATTTTACCTAAAGAATTTTCTCAGTGTATGGACGCCAGATTGAAACTAGCCCCAATGGGACAATAGTGTAAATCCAACTCTGAATACAGAATTACTTGTATAATTAGTAGACAACTACTTGTACTACTACTAAACTACTTGTATAAGTAGTTTCCTTTCATGCAATAGCAAACCTATTGTAAAGATCCGTTCCTGAACTTATTCAAAGTCTATATTACCCTCTTGATAATGAACTCCTATGTACTGAGAATCGGGAAAAAGGGGATCAAAATATGTAGATATTGGCGGATATAGCGGATGGCTATAAGGGCTGCGGTCAGAGGTGGCATATTTTCTATAAAATGAAGAAGTTCTATTCGAAATTAGCTGTAATAAATAGAAGATACAGGTGCTGCGCTGCTCTCACCCTGAAAGGTTCTTTCAGTCTATATTGAAGTGAATCAAACCCTTCAGCCCACAGCGATCATTAGGGAACGCGGTGACAAACATTTTTTTTCTAACTAAATAAAACTTGATACACTTTCAAGTTTTTACATTTTTAAATCAAAGAGTTTGTTAGTTAGTTTATTTCTATTCAAAGACGTCAAATCCTCTGGCCACCAGCCTATGGTTTGCTTATAGAGTGTTTTCAATATTCTAGTATAGATAAAATCACTGGAGTAGTAGAAAAAGGGAAAATTAAAAAAAAATATATCAAATCCATAGAGGAAATAAACCATCTACAGTTAGTTGGAAAGGCTGTTGGAATGGTTAAATAGGTTAGTATGTTAATTTTTTATAGTTTATTGTTATTAGTTGGTAACAGTTAGTTTTCAATTTCAGGCATGGATCGATCCTAGTGTCCGGATTTCATCCTGTAGCACATTCAGCCTCCACAAAGTGAATTTTTGCCTCTTAAATGTTAGTCAATGGTAAGAGAATGAAAAATGTGATTATTATTTTTTTTTTCAAATCTTTATAATTGCTTAATTTTTTTGCTGTTAACTATGACTCTTCTAATCAAACTTTAATTAATGAAAGAAATTCTGACATACTCCAATGTCAGAGAAGCCATTAAAGCTAGGGGACGATAATTCTCCCTCTTTAGGATTAAACTATTAAATTATAATTGATTAATAAATAGTAATAATTAATTATAATTAAATTGTATGAAAATCATTTTGCAATATTTTTTTGTTTGTTTCTTGAATATTTTGCTCTTTTTTTTTTTTTTAATTATTACAACTAATACACATTTAATAAAAACTGAAATAAAACCTGCACTCTACCCAAACCGGTATGCTTATTACAGAATGGGACAGAAATAATTGAAATTTTGAAGGACTGTAAAAAACAAACTATCTCGATAGAAAAAAAAGATGGTATTATTATCAAAAGGTACATCATAGTAAATCTCGGCCGTTCTTGACTTGGCGCATTGCGGAAGACGTCCCCGAAAATTGTTCATCATTCTGAGTCATTGCTGGTGAAATCGTATTGATTTCTTCTTACCTGATCTCCCCCTTTAAATTATCCAGAGAACGAGTTCGGTGTTTATATACCTAAAGAAATAAGAGTAAAACAAATGGTTATAGAAAATTTCTGGGAACGTCATCGGCATTGTAATGGGAAGATGTGGTTTTTAAAACCCATATAAAACTATGAAATAAAACTATTTTCACTGTGGAGGAAAAAAACGTTTTTGTTTTTTCTAGAGGCATTGATTTGTTTTTTTTTACAGCCTATTCAAAACGTGTCAGTTATTTCTGCATAATCCTGTAAGGATACCGATGTGGGCAGAGTTCAGGTTTTTTTTTGTTTGTTTTTTTCATTAAATATGTATTGTACTCTTTACACAATCAAACATACATTGCATAATTACGAATCCCTCATCAATAATTTTTAAATATTACAGTGTTGAGGCAAAACGCGTTTCTTAAATAGGAACTTTTTCATCCTGGTCGACATGCTTTCCACCTTCCATACTCACTACGATTGACACCTTAAGTGGTAAAATATCGAATACGGATAAATAGGAAGAGGGAAAACGTGTTAGATTATCGGTAGACGCCACCAGTTGCCTTCCTTCCTCCATTACACATCAATTTCCAATAATAATTATTCTGAAAAATGAGCTTCTGAAACACTATCCCATAATTACTTGCGCCAATCAATACTAAAGTACTGGCGAAGTCGAATTGACTCAAGAGTTTTATGTCCTTCTAATATTTATGACCTTTTTTTTTTCTAGGACAATTTGCCATAGATATACTTTCATTAAACGAAGCCGTATTAAAGCCTTAATATTATATCAGGTCCGGGCCATTTCGGCTAATAATAAGTTATGGCCTCAGGCAGGGCTTCTAATCAAGATGAGTTTGTAACTAAAAGGATTAAGGAATAATAAATCTTCAATGGGCGACAAGAACTTCGATAGGCCAAACTTCGTCGAATCACTAGCTCCATGAACTAATTAATTCTAGGACCAACTAACGATTAGAAATAGACATTTCATCTGAAGAGGTATTATTGTAGGAATTTATTAATTTATAACCAGAGAAGTGCTTACTTGTTTTTCTGTTATTTTCTAAGGTAGTAGTTAACATGAAAATATTGAGATATTTATTTAAACAAACGATCCTGCTTGTGACTTTCAAATAATAGTTGATATTAAATATCTTCGGATATTAAATATCTACAGAATCGTAAAGCTTAAGTAACGAGATGTAAATAACATGTAGATATAAATAGCAACAATTAAACAAAACATCTTATCTCTCAATCGATAGCAAATTACAAATTTATAAGACTAGTCTGAAACCTATTTGGACCTACGGGTTTAATCTTTGTCAGAAAGCTGCCCTCATCTCTAACTCTTAAAAAATTGAAACTGCAGTTGTCCCGAATCGTTTCATAAATAGCTTATCTGTAGCGTAGCAGGGTGCTGAGAAAAACATTGTCCAGTAAAGAGTAATTTAAAAAATAAATAATATATATATATATATATATATATATATATATATATATATATATATATATATATATATATATATATATAAACGTTTTCGCTATTGCTCCCTCCGAAAGCCCCTTAACAATGGATTTAGTTGAGCCAATCAATATTTCTTGAAGAGAATTTGGCTTGTTTAGCCAATTGTACAATAGCAATTAATTACCTTGAATTTTTTTGAAGTGAATTAATTACCTAAAAGTTTTTGAGTGAGCCCTTACTTTTCTACATAAAACGTGAATTTCTTAAAAAAAAAAAAAAATCCTTTTATTCTGTGTGGAATCGGTCCATGGTCCATATATCATCTCTATTAATATTTTCCCTGGACTGTGGGGCACCATGCATTATAAGTATTTTAAAAGATATTATATTTAATTTCGTAAGGAGTTGTTTTTTCTGTTGTTAGTACCTTTGCATTATTACAATTACATAACACCATAAATTTCACATTATCCAAGGATATAGATTACATACTTATTAGAAAAAATATATTTCAATGGAAAAGTAATTTCCCATATAGTGGTTTAGTGGTTAACTCTGGTACAGTGGTAATCGCCTCGAAAGTGGTCGGTGTGCAATGAACGGGTTCGCGGTGGACCTATGTGTTTGTGATAAAGGGTTCATGTTTTAAACCAGTCTGTGATGAAAATTTTCGAAGCATTCAATGGCGGTTTGTTAAACTGTTAGGATGTCCAAGGCCTGGGGTAACAAGTCATTTGTCATATAGAATTGTGCATCAATATTTTTCGCCATGCTTTCGATCGGAACCTTTGAATTATCTGAAATGTAGAGGTTTTAATAGAGCCCTATAGCTCTATATCCTATGTCCATAAACGTTTTATTAGTACTTTATTTAGTTTCGTAGGATGAAATTAATTGCTTGTACAATTTTTTTGGAGGTGTAAGAGATTTTGTACCATCAGTAAATTCTGGCAATTAAGTCTGATCATGCTTGGGTAAATCTGAAGTGAAGATATTGAAATGTATCGGCCCCAGTACGCTGGCCAGGGGCACTCCTGCTTCAAAACTCTTTATATTTGATACTGCATGACCTACTTCTACAGTTAAGCCTCGGTCTGTTAAGAAAGATATTAATAGTAAGTTATAAATCAGAGAAACCAAATGCAACTTTTATATAAAGGTAAATATATACTTACCAATGACATATTTTATGATAAAATAATTACATCATTTCGTGCTTTAGAGTAAAAGAAATCCTGACGTTTTACTTGACAGCAGTAAAGCATTTGATTAGGTATGGCATGAAGGATTGCTTTTCAAACTCAAAATTTTGCTTCCCCTTATATTAAATGTATTAATATGTATAGCAAATAATTTAATGCAATTTCTTCAAACTACGGCTATGCCCGTTTTTCGAAATAAAATTTACATAAATTAGAGCATTAACATAATATAGTTTATAGAACAACCGACCGAAAGAATTATATACACTTGGAATAATTTTATATTGTTGTACATGAAAGTTAAAGTCAATCGATAAAAATTGGTATCGGGATGGTCTTTTATTGCGAAGTTTGTTGTCTATTGAAAGGTTAAAGGTCATACTGAAGAGTTTCTACAGTTTTAAGAAGCGTCTGTTGAATTCTTGACCTTTGAGTTGGCTATGGGAATGGGCTAATCATAAAAAAACACGCCAAACATATTTATATAATTCTAATTAAATGTTTATTAATGGATCTTATTTATTTAATAGATAGGTATTCGCAGAATACAAATATTATTGGCAATCAAGTTGTTGATCATGAATTAAATATATTCAAGCTTTCAGGAAAAATTACAGAATTTTTTTCTCACCGATTATATATGCTTTTGGAATTCTGAATCCGAATTTCAGATTTGCGTGCTCGCGGGCTTCACACAAAATAGAAAAAAAAAGATGGTTAGTTGGATTATATTTATTTTTTTCCAAATATAATATTCCAGCGTTTACTACCCATTAAGTATTAAAAAACAAAAGTTTTTCAACTCTTTGCCTGTAAAGGGTTAATGTAAGTTACCTAAGGCAGGTAATTAGCCACATTAAAAGGCTTACACCGCTACTTTGAAAAACAAACTTTACCTCTAAACAAGATCGAAATTCCCAGCTTTTAGGAAATTTTGTCTAATTTAATTTTGTTCTCGTATATAGTGTTTATCTTCAAAAAATTCTTAGTTTTTTAGTTTGAAGCGAAAAACTAAAAAAAAGTTCCAACATTTTTTTTCTAATTTCGGCTGCCTCCAAGGGTAGAAACATAACCTTTCAATAAACGCTTAATATAACCGTATTTATTATTAGGCCCAGATTTGGGAATAAATAATTGAATATCCTGTCCTAAGTCTGTTTTAATCAGAGTTTTCAGAATATTACCATGATACCAGTTTGCACTAACGGTTAGATTAATTTATATATAGTATGTTTTATTGAAATGTTCTTTTTCTGGCCTAATCGCTTCCCTTAAGAAAGGGTGCGGTGGGTTCAGAAACAGCATCCATTATATTACGTATTTCTGTCGATTCCGAATTGGATTGGTATGGAATGTATTTTCTATTCAACTTATATCAAGACTAGATACCACAGATACCCTTCTATAGTATCCTAGATTGGAATTAGGTATTTATTTTATTACTGAATATACCTCCAGGCGCCTCTCCATCAGCTTGCCTAGCTCTACACTTTCAGGCGTCTTTCATCGACCTCTTGGTCTATACCCTCACACTTTCTTCCATAGAATGACTTCTACATTTTCTTCCTTAGCTCGTCTTCCATAGTATACTCCTCTTTCTCATCTCATTGCTTGTTCCTTGCTCCTTTTCCGTGGAGTTTCATGTAACTTCTGATTGTCAGACGTCTATGTTATAACACTGTAATCGGAATGCCACATTGAGATAATAAATGTAAATATTATTAAGAATATCTATTATTAGAATACCTACATCGTATAGTATTTCAATTGAATTTCAGAGTTTTATATTTTCTCTTCCAAATATTATTGAATTTGTAAGCAGAACTTTTTCAATGAATTTATAAATAAAATGAAATGTTTTAAATTATTACATTTGATTAAAGTTATACGAGGAGCAGAATTGAATACGGATCACAGGCTATTGGTTGCTGACTCCAAGATATTAAAACCTCTGAAAAAGATCGCCAAGTCATATAATAGGATAGCTGTCAACAAGCTAAGAGAGGAGGAAATAGAGCAGGCTTATACAAATAGCCTTCAAGTTCAACTTCAAGAAGTTAATGGGGACGCAGATGTTGACACTATTTGGGCGAAAATCAAATACAGTATACTCAAGGCAGCCGAGGAAGTATGTGGTTTACAGCAAATAAGACCTACTACTAAGAAAACTAGGTGATGGAGCGAGGAAGTGAAACGGGTCATATCTGCGAAGAAAGAGGCCTGGAAACAGTACTGTAGAAGCAAGTCACCAGGAGACTGGGCATTATACTTAGAGAAAAGGAACGAGTCTAAGAGAAAAGTTAAGGAAGCTAAGAGAAAAACTTGGGAGGAATTCGGGCAGGAACTGGATAAAAATTATAAAGAAAATATAAGGAAATTCTGGCACATCACAAGAGCACTAAGGAACAAAAAAGAAAAGCCTGTGAGAAGTGTAAAAGATGAGCATGGCATACTGGTGACAGAAGACAAGGACATACTGGAGGTTTGGAGGAAACACTTTCAAGAAAAATTTAGAATGGAAGAAAGGCGGCAGAATTTTCGTGATTGCCGTAGAAGAGGTAGAAGAACTGAACCAGACGTCCCCAACATGGATGATGCCATAGAAGAGGAGGAAGTCGAAGCAGCCATTGCTAAAGTAAAAATGGGAAAAGCGGCTGGGCTTGATGGGATTGCACCCGAATTTATAAAATATGGGGGAAATGATTTAATCAAGAGTATCCAAACACTATTCCAAAAGGTATGGGATCTCAAAAGAATACCAATAGAATGGAAAAATAATATCATTATCCCAATCCATAAAAAGGGAAGCCAAAGTGTATGCGATAATTACCGCCCCATATGTCTGTCATCAGTGGTATACAAAGTATACACTAGGATTCTGGAACAAAGATTAAGGAAGGCGATCACAAGGCAGGCCAAGGCTCGTGTATGCAGACTGGATTGAGAGAATTGGCACAAAGAAAGGATGCACCATGCCGGAGATGAGAAGGCTTGCACAGGACAGGGACCGTTGGACGAGATGGTCAGAGGCAGCTACTCCACGCTTAACAGCACTGAGGAGATAGTGAGAGAAGAAAAGAAGAACATTTGATTAAACATTTAATTTAATTTAATGTGTAAACTAATTAGCTTGAGGTGTTTATTAGTGAATAATTACTAATGGTTTCTTGCCCTTCTTAAATAATATAAATATATGAGGCACTCGGTCGTAAAACGTGGTACAGTTACAATTTACCATTTGTCAGTACAAAATGAAAAATTCAGAACATTTTAAATGTTTGCTATTAACAATGTTTTACCTTCAACCAGTCGTAACTCATCATTACTAAATACGGACATTATACATTAAAAACCAATTTTCTACAGATTCTTTCAACAACTTATGAGACCAGTTGTGAGGAATCCGGTGTTGCCAAAAACCTCAAAAAAAATGTTTGATACCATATTTTATGACCAAGAGTATTGTTATATAAAAGCGCACATAAAACTTAGGCGTGAATGACGGGGTCGGACGAAGAAATTAGGTGAGCGTCGGTGTTCAAAACTGGATATCGAATGTCCATCTAGTTTTTGAGGCCCAGCCAGGTAAAATCTAAGTTTTTCAAAATGGCGGTGTAAGACTTTAACTGTGGCTTATTATCTTCCAAAGGTACGCTCAGATGATGCGCTATATTTTGCTCCATATGTATAGCTGTAGTTCCATATATAGTCCAGTCAAGAAAGGGTTTTCCGAATAAAAGTTTATAGAATTTTTTCTCACCGATTCTATATGTTTTTTTGAGGGCTGCATCCGAATTTTAGGGTTGTCGGCTGCCGGTTTCACTACGAAAATATAAAAAAAAATATGTTGACACTTTTTTTAGTTTCTCGCTTATAATTAGAAAACTAAGTATTTTAAAACATTTTATTCAAAATTAAAATAAATAAAATTCCTTATAAACTGTATATCGAGTCTAAGATTTTTAAAATGGCTGTGTAAGCCTTTAATTGTGGCTTTTTACCCGTCAAAGGTACGTGCATCAACCCTACACAGGCCAAGAGGTCTAAAACTTATTTTTTTTTTTTTTTAATGCTTATTGGGTAATAAACTTTGGGGTACTATGCAATTAACTATTTTGTCCCCTATTTTTGTTGTGAAGCCGTCGGCTGGGAAGGTGACAAATCTGAAATTTGGATTCAGAATCCCAAAAAAACATATGGAAACAGTGAGAAAAAAAAAATTTATAATTTTTTTCTGAAAACATCCGTTCTGAACCTCCAATGAATGGACTAATATAGCAGTAGTTAAAAATATCATAATTCTATTTTTTTTTAAAGTAATGAAGCGATTTTACCAAAAATGATAAAGGCGAATAAATCATATATCCTACTTCGTGGTTGAAACCAAATTTAGCGTGAACATGAAAATCAATTACAAACTATATCAGTAGACTAGAGTGAAATGCAGCACTATAGGAAGAGACGAATGAAATCTATTAGACTGCCGGGATCGGCACCGTAAAATTTAACGCCCAAAAACTTTTCCTATTTGGCGGAACCGATAGTGTGTTGAAGCCGTCATTGTGGCCCTGATTGAAGTCTTTATCTCCCTACACGCTTTCCATTAAGCCCAACACTTTCTCTGTTCCAGTTCCAAGTTGGATGGACACTGTATTTCACCCTTGTCAATTTCACTGATATTTCCTTTTTTACCCATTTATTTATTGGCTAGAAGGAATAGAAAAAGGGAAGAGTGATTTTTTACGGCTTTGTACACCATTCTGCTGTTTCGTAGTTGATTATTACCTGTAATTTTTTAGCCCTCATACCCTGTATGAGTGTCGTGTATTTAATTATAAGTACGTGATCCATGCATACAGCATAATACACGCATAAATGTTTATACGTTAAAATTATATTTAATTGTCAATGAGATGAATAAGCTATATATAGAATTTAAAAAAAAAATCAGATAAACGTAAAATAAGGCAGTTATTTCGAAAAGTGAAATTTATCATTTTTGAGACATACATGCACAGTAAACCGGGATAACATTAATATATAACAGATGTTGTATCACCCCGGCCAGAGAAGGTTTTAATTTTCGAGCTAAACGAAATAGAATAACCTTTAGTTATCTTACAATATTCAGATTCTTTAGATATCTTTAACAGGGAGGGAGAGGGAGGCAATGTTTTCTGCCCTAATGTAACCCCGCCGTTTGGGGTTACATTAGGACCGACATGTTTTCTCATTTATAGGGAAAAAGGTTGGTCTCAGTGAAAAATGCTAAAAGAAAAAATTGCGGGGCCTAACGTTTTCTTCCGTTATATGACACCGACCCCAGGACCGTCCTAAGATATTCGGCGCCCGTGGGATATTAATAATAATACGCCCATCTTCGTAGGATATGCAATCATATAATACTTTCTATTTCATTTAGAACAGATCATTTACTTATTTTTGTCATAAAAAGGTTTTTAATAAAAATAATTAAGCAACTAAATTACTAATTATAACAAAATAATATAACACCGATTGCAAAAGGCTTGTGCCACGGGGCTATATCCCATTTAGATTAGTGATTAGGGTGGTCCGGATCGACGCGGTGTACGCGCCAGACGCGCGCCCAAAATGAGGTGGGTTACAAGAACATGATACATGATTCTGAAGTATTTTTATCCTTTTTAATGATTCTGAAGTATTATTATCCTTTATAATAAAAATATAACAGAGCCGGTAAGGACAGTATTTTCAAAATATATGCAAATCGCTTAATTTTAAATAATTGAAGATATAAAAATTCGGTTTTCTCCACTCGTTATAATTTGTATTACCCTTTAAAATTATGTGGATAAAAGGACCATCTGCGAATCTCACAATTTAGAATTGCGTCAGGCTAAAGTTAATGGGCATAATCTAGGAGTAAACGCTACGTAATACAATTTTTTCACTAGCATTTTTCTCTCAGATCAATATTGTCTTTAAATGCGTCCGAGCCATCTTAAAATGATATCGCAATGTTATTCCAGTGCTTTGAATAAGTTTATATATTATTTTTTATTTATAATTTTTTACTAATTTATTATATTTTTTAAAACATTTGAATATAAGAATGTATCAAATAAAAAAGTAATTGTGATGACATTATTAATTGTTTAACAACTTGTATGACATTCTCTGATAATAAAAAAAGACTGAGCAATGGATTTCATACAAACGGTTCCGATACAACAACCAATTTATTATCTAAAAAACAACAAAAGAAAATGAACAATCACAGCAAATATTTATCCAACACAATGACAAAAATACTAATAAAAACATTTCAAATTTGAAATAATTTATCTGTTATAAAGCCATTGGCCGAAATATATTTAATGCACTACAAACACGGGAAAAATGTCATTATTAAACTCGGAGATTTTTTGGCTGATAGAAAAAATATATATTTTCTTCAATTATTATTTTTATAATTTTAGTCAACTTTTAGTAATTAGTTATTTTGATAAACAGACTTCATTTGACGAGGAAATTTACTCGAGACCAGATTTTCAATAAATAAATAGACAGAATTATAAGGGATAGGTTTTAATCTTCTACTTACCATAAATACCCAATTAAAATCCTTTATAACATCCAAATAGCGAAGCACCTTTAAATCATGAACTAAGATGAGACACTCAGGAGTTAAACCTGTGTCAAAGATCCCTTCTATAGAGACAACTCCTACCGATACTGAGGCTATTAATTTTACTTTGGAGGGACCCTAGCAGGTAGTTGAGGGTCTGACGGCTCGCTACCCTTGTGCTGGACAATCGTTATTTTTGCCACAGATTTATGAATCGGATTTGGGGGATCAGGACACTCCGTGTTCTACACTTCTGTATCTTTCTTAAATCCTCTGGGCCAGATAACTAGAATTTTGTCATGATCGCTTTGTTTATCTCGTAATTGTATCATATATCGAATTTATTTATTTATAGAGATCACTTACGAAACATCTAAATTGATTGTTTTATTTTATATGACAGTCATATGTCTTCATATATAACATGTCCCAAATCGGAAGAGGAAATTTATCTATTGGTGTAATCTTATGTAACCGTCATCGAACAATGTGCGACCATTGTTGAAGCGGACCGACATCCGACTTATCAAGGGGACTGTAGGAAATGCAGTACCTGACTCCGGAAATTATCGGATCGTGCGAAAGGAACGTAGGCATTCTGTGTGAGTTAAATCTTTAATTAGTCATACGTTTGACTAATAGTCAAATTCGACTCCAACTTTCATCGGAACTCATGAAAACGCCCATACAATCAAATAGCAAACTATATGTGTGCTCCTAGGATCATTCGTATTAAATTATTTTTTCTCAAAAATTTAATTATTAAATATAATTATGATTAAAAAGTTCTAAAAAGCTTGCAGGTACCATTAAAATTTTAATCACAACATTTTTAATGTTAAGACCGTTTTTAGGTTAAACGGTCCACTGGAGGACTATTGTTCCAGCAAGATTTGTCACTAAGTTTATAGCAGAGACCAAGATTTTTTAGGTCCACTACTGCTTTTATTCTACCTTACCTTGCATTACAAACAGAGCGGGCATCACTAATAATGACCACCTTGTGGAAATCGTAGGAAAAAGAAGAGATGATAGTGAAGGCTTCCTGCTCAGCTCGGTAGTTGCGCCATTTGAGAATTCTGCCATCACTGCCTTTCCTTCCTTCTGCTATCGAGCCGTCTATGAAGCCACTTGTCCAATCCTGTGACGGGTACTCCTCGTTGATAAAGGCCAGATTCCGGCTTTAACAGTTCAATAGGTAGCAATTCCTTTTTACTATTTACGCCTTGTATAGTGTCAACTATTCTTGCCTTTGTGGCAACCTCCCAGGGTGGGAGAAGAGTTGCACAGCCAAATGGCCCCAGTTGTAAATCTCGCGTGTTGAGCTCTTCTTGTAAGATTTTGACGTGGTGCACAAGACTCAGTAGATGTTCTAGTTTATTGATCAAATTAACAGAAAACAAAATACAATTTCAAATTGAATTAATTTCAGCAGCTATTAGGACTTCAACTTCGAATAACTATGCAGCATCATCAACTGGTACGCAGGCACTGGTAAAAATTATGGCAATTGTCATCAATTAACGAAATAATCGAAGAATCTTCTGTTTTTAAAGGGTTAATAGGCAGTTACCCAGCGTAAAAGAGCAGTATGCTGATGGAATCTAATTGGAATTTTTCTATTCAACCTTCAAAAGTCTTCTTCCTGAAATGCCGCTGATTCGTCGGCGATTATTATTATTATTTTATATTTTATCGCTGCAAAAGTTGACTCATAGCGCAACCAATTTATTCTCATCCACTCTACCTTGTTTCCTCTAAACAGACCCTTTTTTTAAGCGCTATGTGGATCAAAACTTTAGAAATGCGAGGAAATTCGAGTTGATCACGGAACTGAATTGAAATCGTATTTCTTCTCACTGTGGCCCTCTTTACTGGATATTAATCGGACGAAAGAGAACCGATTTCTTGGAGTAATGATGCCAGTTTGCTCCGCCATCTCGATCCTGGCATGGTCACTATCACATCCTACTCTGGTGTGGCCAGATAAGAGAAATTGTTGATCGATCACACTGAGAATTTCAACTGTCCCCTCTCTAGCCATATTTTTCATAGACTGTTTTTTAATATTTTCTAGATGCTTTTTCTCCTACAACCTTTAGTAAAATTCCCGTACTAGAGAAGACTGATTCCATTTGCGACTTTCGATCAAAAGTAAATTTTATCAAATCCTTTCAACACTTGTCATTTTGGATTCTCAAGCATTTCCAGGTTTTGTTTAGACGAGTTCCATATTTTAAATTGACAATATTCATTATTTAATAAATTGAATTAATTCTACCTATTTGATTGTTACTTTTAAATAAAAATAGATTTCCTTGCCGTGTCAATATCGTTACTATGGGAAGGTTATGCCACCTTATCAGACCCGACAGCACGTGAAACATGTAATGTGATAAAATGTCATATCTCGGCTCATAATACTTTGCCAGCATGCGATTCTGTGGCTTTCGGCTTATTACAATTCGTCACCGTTGTTTTCTCTTAAAATAAAAGAGAAATACTCGAGAAATGTCGCAACATTCTTGAATGAGACAAACCGGAATGTGATAAACCTTTTTTTTTTAGAAAAATGGGGCTTATAACATTCTACGATCTGGGCACAGAAACGCCTTCCCTTGTTCAGAAACGTCTTCACCCAAATCATGGTTCGGTTCATGGTCTTCACACAGGGTCGAAATTGAAACCGTCGAAATCGTTCTCATCACATTGTTCTTCTAACCGATCCTCATCACCATTTTCAAATAGTATTTCATAAATTTCCAGACTATTTTGTACAACCAATTTCTACCGACTTATATTTGAAAGGATCTAGAATACAAGAAAACACAGAATCAAAGAATGATAATAGGAAAGAAACATTAGATAATAATTTATCTACAGGTAGCGCTTCTTCTCCGACACAACAGAACTTTGGACTCGGAAGTATCGCTTCGTCTTGCTGTAGATGTTACTTCAGAACGATAAACGAAATAACTCGCGGCTAATGACCTTTTCTCTCTGGCATCTGGTCAGGTACTCAATCAAGGAGGGACTCCTGGGAAGGCAGCCGGCCGGTATGAGTGGAGATTTCTCTGCAATTTACAAAAATGTGCTGTATGTTCGTCTAGACGACGAACGCTATCTTTTCCGGGTTAAATAGTCTGGTGTGATATCACCCTTTCCTTAGAAAAAACAAAAATAAATAAGAATTTCAAAAAGAATTTTATGATATAAAATAAAAGCAAACGATTGGCGGAAATTCTTTGATAGGGTCTTGATTGAACTGAATTAAACAAAACAAGATAATGGAGAAGCCACGTTACGTTATTCTTTAGGTAGATCGGATTATTCTTAAATTAAGGATTATCATGTTTTTCTAGCGAGTACATTCACCTTATGAATGATATATATTAACCGTTTTAATCGTGACCCTAATTAACAAAGACCAAAATTTAATTCTAATGACGATTTTAATTATTTAATTTCATCATTTGATGGGTTTAATTTCACTGATAAAATGGTGTAGAGATTTGGTACGCTACGAAATGTTTATGAAATGTTAGCAATTAATCTTGATATCTCGGTTTCTTAAAATACTTTACTGAGTGAATATATTACTTCATTGTGCTTTTTTTTGTAAAAACCTGATTTTCGTAATATTTATTGATATAAATACCATATTAATATATTTCACATCACAACCTATTCATTTATGAATAGCTGGGTTTTTTAACCTATTAATATTTGATATTTGCCATTATTCTGTAATGAGTCTAGGTCGACTTTAACATTGAACTTCCTTTCTCCTTTTCTTATATTAAACAGTTAACATTAAATTGAAAGAGTTATTTAAATAATTATAAATAAAAATTGAAAATTGAAAATTATTTATAATAGTTTAACCCTTTTTTTAAAAGTATGCTGTAGTATTCTTCTAGTTGACGGACTTTTTGGTCCAAAATTCCGTCGTGATTTAACATTACAATTATGTACCACTTGGCTATCTTGACTCACCCCTCTCCCTTACCCTCGCTTCATCTGAAAATTAATAACTATCATTTAATTATACAGTCGTATTATATCCTACAAAATATTTTTTAATAACTAAAAATAAATAAATCAGTAATTGTATATTTTTTTTTTAAAGGTCCGTTTATCATAAGATTTAAATGAATTAATTTCGTGAAAAATCACTCCTCTTCTTAAAACTTTTTTAGTGCTCATCATAAATTGTAAGCTTCACTTCTTACTACTAATTTATTTAATTTTATTATAATCGTTATATGCGGATTATTATTGTGCTGTATTTGTTTGGCATATAAATATGTGACCTTGTATCTGTCCTGATCATGCTTGAATTGAATAGACGTTATGTTCTTGTGCTGGTAAATAATTAATAAGACAATAATTTATTTTTGGATCTTCTTACATTTTATTTTTTTTTTTAAATAATCAATTTTTCAGAACTTTTAATAAAAACGAAGAGTCTGTCTTTAGTTAAAACTTAAATTCACCAATACTTTATTTCTATAGATTCTTAACAAAAAAAAATAAAGAAAAATAAGAAAACAACACGTATTAGAATGTGAGCTGCAACTCCTACATCAGGCAGTAGTAACATATTTAACAATCAAGATCAACCAATTAAAAAAATATTTATAAATTAAGAAATAGTTCACACTGACTTTATAGAAAAAAAAATCTCAAATTTAGGTTGCTTTTGAAAATATCGACGTCGTTTTTTGAAAAAGCCGTAAGCGCCAATAAGTTGTTATTCCCCAAATAACAATATATATTTTTTTAATTGTACTCTTTATGGTGTAGAGTAGAGGTTTGGTTAAGGACAGAGTGAGGACTGAGAGTCGTTAGTATTTGGTACTTTGATTTGCAGACAATTTTCAATTTTTTTCTCGATATATCTTGAGCGGGAATCGATAGAGGTGTCGTTCAAGTCTCAAAATGAATTGAAAGCTAAATTTCGAATTTTTGGCGCTTAAGCCTTTTTCAAAAAACGACGCCGATATTTAATTGATTGAAATCATGTGCTTGTAAGCTATGGCTTACCACATGTTTCAACACGGAGGTATCGATATTTTTTCATCACTATGGTTAGGATTTTGGTTTAACGTATTTCTACCGAATTTTTTTTCACGATTCTCCTCGACCAAAATCCGTTTCAAGAAATTTGAAGTAATGGAGAACTTTAATTTTACATATTTTAAAATATTTATTACCTTTTTCAGATATTGTATTTGAGTGTAAATTAGATATTTTCATAAATATTTTGGACATTTCGGCTGGGAAAATATTTCTTTTTACATATTCGGCCTTAAATAACTCATTTTTATAAATATTCTAGATATTTCGATGGTAAAAAATTAATTGTCCATCAATTGGAGGAGGTAACGGAGGGAAGGGGGAACCCAAATAATTCGTGAATCTCTCTGCTTGGGAATTGGAAAAATATCGATATTTTTAAAGATATTTACATATATAATGTACTTATAGTTTTAGTTTCAATTAGAATGTCGTAATATCGATATTAAAATTTGAGAATCGATAATCTCTATTTTATCCAAAAACAAATTAAACAAACGAGCAAACAAAAAAATGTCTACGAGGACGGTGGTTTCTATAACCAAAGAAGTAAAACAATCGTGTTGAAAGTGGACTATATAGTGATGTGGTGTGTTCGTATTGCTATCTCTAGTGGCTGTGGCAGAGTCAACCGTCGCACAGTGATTAAAATTGCATAAATAGCGCGTCAAAATAGGATTATTTGAAGTTTTCATTTCTAGCTGAGATTAGTCGACGTTTTTAGGGACAGCTATGTAGCTGGTGTTTAAAGGGAAAAAAAGGTTTAAAGGCTCCCAGAAGCGTAAATATTTAAAAAAAAAATATATTCAGACTTAAATTTACCTTCTGAGCCAGTCATAATTAAATGAGGAATCTGGATTGAGGCGACGGAATACAATTGTATAAACTTTGAAAAGATAAAGGAAGATGTATCAAGGCTTATTCCTGATCTGCCGCTACTGAAAAAGCCTGCCCGTTATTTAATTCGTCAGCTCTTAAAAAACGTTTGGCAAATATAAGTGTAAATTTGTCTTTCTTGCCCAAGATAATGACAAATAATTGCTCTTAGTAAACATTTGAACCAGGTAAACGAAGCCATTGAGAGGTTACCCGGAAGTGAAGGGTAGGCAGAAGATTTAAGATGGCACCAAAAAAAAAAAAAAAAAAAAAAACCCGGTCCTTGACTCAATGAAAATTACAGCTGATGTTCTCTAGAGCTAAAACAAGCACGAGGCAGGTGAATCCACCAAATTAGATGCAAAGGAAATTCCCTCATTACCGTTTGATCCCATCACCTCAGTAGACTTTAAAAGATTATTTAGCCCGCACAAAGCAATTCTGAGGAACAACCGGCGGAAATTTCTCTTCGAAAATCTAAAAATGTCAAATTTGGGTCAATTTCATCTGAATTTGGAGAATACTGAATACCTGAGTAATTTGTAGTTTTTCTATAGTTAATTTCCTTTGTTGCCTAATTTTGTTCCTTAAATTTAAAAATTTTTTTTGTTGATCCTCATGTGTTTTTCAAATATACGATACATGTTATAAAGTTCATGCATATAATATTTTGTTGCTGCCTTTATAATAATACTATAAATATTTTTTTCATATTTCACCTTTTTTACTTATATTTTTAAATATTTCTGAAATAATAACCACATATTTATCTACATATTTTGGAGTTTTTACCACATACAAATCCTATTCATCACAATTCGTTAGAGAACGCTGTACTATATCTCCGATTTTGAGTTTGATTAGAACTAAATTGATTATAGAATCATAACGGTTTTACTAAAGAAGAGATATTGTTTATCTAAACCCATCGATAATTCTATAAAAAAATAAAATAAAATGTAAACAACTATCTAGGATCTTATATAATAATAATTGCTTTTGTTTTGATTTTTGAAGCCCAGAAAGTCTAAATATTGTATTGGGCTATAATAGCAAGATCCCATTTCGTATCTTGATCTCGCACCTCGGAAATTTCGGTCGAGTTGTATCAGTCTTAGTTACAAGGAGCAATCCAATTATAAGTTGATCCTAAGTTTTCCCATAGCGCGTACTGTGCCTGCAGCGGCGGCAGTTGGCTGGCTGGTCTCGTCACAGTTGTGCAATCTGCAAACTAAACGCCTCGTTATAACTTTAGTTGTGTCTATAATTGTTAATTCTATTTGCTATTATGATATTAAAAAAAATACAGAACAAAAGTCTGAAATTCTTCACTTCATAATTTATTATTTAAATTTTTGCATTTTGTTAATTGAAGAAAAATCACAAAATAAAAAATATAAAAACTGTTAGGTGCTTTATGTTCTTCACATGAAGGGGTCTGTGAGGGAGTAATCTTTCCATAACCGAATATCTTGTAACAGGTGGCATATTGTGCAGACTTGAGTTTCTGAACACCGTAACTTATCTAACGTCACACAATTCAACTTCTAAATAATAAGTGATGTAAAAATTCAAATACTGATTATTCTTACAACAGATATTTGAAATTACGATCGGTGAATAAATTATTTTATAGCAAAATAAATTTATATTAAAAGAGTGCCTAAAAACAAGCATTATGAATATAATATTTAAAACTCTCTTCTTAAGATTAAATCAGTTAAAAATCTTTAGTTTTTATTTGTTATAATTGGAAGTAAGTAAGGAGAGAGAGAGAGAGAGAGAGAGAGAGAGAGAGAGAGAGAGAGAGAGAGAGAGAGAGAGAGAGAGAGAGAGAGAGAGAGAGAGAGAGAGAGAGAGAGAGAGAGAGAGAGAGAGAGAGAGAGAGAGAGAGAGAGAGAGAGAGAGAGAGAGAGAGAGAGAGAGAGAGAGAGAGAGAGAGAGAGAGAGAGAGAGAGAGAGAGAGAGAGAGAGAGAGAGAGAGAGAGAGAGAGAGAGAGAGAGAGAGAGAGAGAAGTAACCAGAATAACTGGTTAGTTATTTATAGTTATATACTTGATTTCGAGATCACTACTTTCAAAGATATACTAGAATAGATAGAATAGTGTATGACTTCTATCCACAGATGTTACAATGACAATAATTATAAATACTTTAGTAGATGTCGTGGTTACCGAGGGTTTTAAGTTTGCATCACCTTAGCAAACTCGAATATGCTGCGGTGCCGGTTCTAATCCGGCCTGGGTGCGTTGGAATTTATTTCGTGGCGAACCCACGGAATGAATCTTGACCTTCCCTCTTGGCAACCTAAAGAAAAACCAGTTATGTTTGCGTAAATAGGAATAGGAAAGGATGTTAACACACACACAAAAAAACAATTTATTAGATATAGTATTTAGCTATGAACAGAAAAATATATTGAAGCGGAAGACGGGATTAAAAACAAAAAAAAAGTGAAGAATAAATTGTCTGAAATATAGCTTCAGTCATGAAGGTGAAAAGAACATCATAATATGTACTTTACTAATCACCAAATATATGTTCATAAATATATGAACAATATATGTTCATCATTAAGAAAATATAGACTGGAACAGTCCCTATTTAAAGTTATTAAATATTTCATGAATATGGAGTGAAAAATATCTATGAGGAGGCCGAAATTTGACTACCTAATCTGCAGAATTAACAAGTAAATTACCATTTAACTAGGTTACTCATGGAATATGTGGAAGTTCTTCGCATGTTAATCCAGAAAGTCCCTTGTGCTTAAACTAATTTATTTAAGGCAAATTTAAAAGTGCACGAGGCTTGTGACTTTTAGAAATAATTCAAAGATTATGAGTTTTCTGATTAATATAGAACTGTAAAAATCTATGTTCGGTGAATAAGAGCGCAGACACACTAAGGATACATCAGATACTGTAAACGTATTTGTAAAAGATTCCGAAACAAATCCTCAAGTTCAGACCAAAGTTGAGACTCATACCAACAGCCAAAAAAAAGGCTAACCGGTATATAATAAGTACTAATTGTAAGACTAAAATATAATAAGGTATATAAAAAAAACTATATATATATATATATATACCTTGTTTCATAAAGGTTCAACATATACTTGTATTAGTTGATGTATAATATCATTTTTTTTTCTCCGCCTCTACCACGAAAGGTCATTGGTGTCAAAAGATCATTTACATTCTTTTATATTCGCTAGTATTTTCAATAATTTGGACACAGAATGGAGACTTGATCATACTTATTTATCAGTATTTCTCTTTGGGTTTTCGAAAATCTTATTTTTTTTTCTGATTTGTTCAAATTGTGTTTTACTGAAGTGGGGTACTGTCACACTTTTCGCATTTGGGCGTTTCATGTGGGAGACATCTTAGTTGGTAGCCAAGCGTAAACTGGCAGTATCTCAATCCTTAGTCGACATCGTATTGTTTCTTCCCTCCTCGATGTTCTGGAGCTTGTGATTCATTTGATGCAGTCAGGTTTTACTTCTTATAGTTTCTTTCTTTTTTCTTTTTCAACTCTTCTTCTAATCCATTAATTTACATTAATTTTATTTGATTGGTGCTCCAATGTAACATCTTACAGCTTTGTTGATACTGTTACTTCTCCCATGCCGGCCAAAATAGGCTGCATGGTCAGATTTTTCATTGCCCAAGTTTCAGCAGTGGGCTGAAGCCCATACTAAAACAACAGCTCTGTTTTTTATGTCCGAACATGTGTTCATTACTTCCTTAATTAATGAATTACACTGACATTCGATTGCAGACAAAACACTCCAAAAGTTTCCTTTAGAGCCTGCTATCCAGAGTAAAGCATTCATGATGGTTTTGGCTTCTCTAGAGAAAATGGAGCACTCTACTGGCAGATCAAACAGAAGCTTGTTCTTTAAATACGTTTGGAAAATTGAGTCTAAGCACACTATATGAAAAATAGTGTTCGTGAGCAAAGCCCGAACCAGCTCGTAAAAAATATTAAACAACGTGAAATATTAAACTGATAACTATTTATTTAGACTAAAAACAAAAACATCATATCCGATGAATAACATTATTGTATCCCCTAAAAAATTATTTCCAACAATATTCATTCGTTTCATCTAATGATTTACAGACAGGACTGATAATTTGTAAACAGGGTTTTTGGAACGATATTGCTATAAAGTCCGTTAAAATATTTCCGGCCCGGTATGAATTATCTTAATGAGCTGAAATTATTCGGACAGTGAGAGGAGCTGCGTTTGTTGCGAACATTCCCAATAAAGCCATGAATTCTAAATTTACCAAATTTACCGGAGAGCTTGGAGGGACAGTAATTGTGCATTAAATCAACTTTATAGAGGCCGTACAGTTTTACTCTCATCTGTGTTTGAAAAATGATTATTTCACATACCATAGCATATTTCATAGTTGTTTCTGGATTTTTTTTTCTTTCTAGAACAAAAAAACTCATTTACTAGTTCAGCATAGAAAACTTCATCAGTGAATTTGTTTATAAATTAAGTTATAATTATTTTTTATTAAACATGAATATTTGATTGTTGAATCGTTTTCATTTGGTAGCTCATTTTGTTTATCATAAACTGACAGACATGCTTACATCAACATAAAAAGCCAGATAATAGAAATACAAATTATATTCCGTACCGATACACATTCTCAATGGTAGCACATTGAGGAATACCAAGGAAATTTTGATATTTTCAGCACATCTACGAAAAGAAAATTGTTTCTACTATGATAAATTTTTTTTTTATTATCGTTCATAATATATCCACTGCTATCAATTACAATAGACGCAAAATTATAGATAACATCACCAACAACATTCTTCATACTATCCTAAGTCTAAGAACGAATTTAATAGGCACCTTATCGAAAAGCACCAACTTAAGATTTGAAGTACTTTTGAAAATACCCAAGAAAACTTTATCACTTTCCAAACTTCACTTATTTTGGAACATATTTACAAATTTTAATAGATATGGAAGGCACTAGATTAGGGCAAAACGTAGTCCCTTGTACCGTAATTTTAATTTAACCAATATATTTAATTATTTAATTTCATTAAATACAAATCGTCTCGTCACAATTAAAAAAAAAATCAAATAAAATGAACTATTTATGAGAACTACTCGAAAATGGGATTAGGGATAAGGGAGTTTTTAAACTTTATTTATTAATATTAAAAGTTATAATCACTGGTTAGAGAATTTTTTTAAAAATAATTTGTATGACATTTATTTATTTTTTTTTTTTTTTAATATTGAGTGAAGTGCCCTATTAGTTCCACAGTAGCTCTGGGATGCCCAGTAGAGCATCCCACTTGTGTTCAATTGTATTTGTCATCCGCATAAATAATTTCATCCTTCTCATGGATCCTAAGAAATATTATTGTATTATTATTGTTTTTACGTTGTATTATGAATGAAATTTGTATTTCATTTATTTACTTTTTTTTCATGTTTTTATACAATTTATTTAGAAACAAATAAATATCTTTTGGCTTTTATTTGAGTAAATGTATTTTTATTTTTTTCCGGACCAGGAGTAATTAATATCACGAAAATAATCGATACACAGATGTCGAACTTCTGGGGAACACTGGACAAGAGTGATTAAAAGATATAGCAAAATTAAGTTTTTTCATGACGAGCTATCCTGGATTAGCCGTCATCTTTGTGAACATACTTTATTTATTTATTTTTTTTATCTTTTTGAAATTATCAGTTTTTACTTAGGTTTGATGTGAAATTACGATCGCAATGCAAAAATTAATTCTGTCATTACTGGTGTAAAATAAATGAAGTTCGATTTAAAAGGAATGAAAGGTTTCTGAAGTAAACCAATAGGTTTGCGTTTATTTCGTTTCACTATTATGCAGATTAAACTTATAAGAGAGCATACGAAATGTTTACAGAAGAATACATTGTATCTTAAGCGAATAGTATTAAAAATATTTACATTAGATTCTATTAAGAAAGCTATGCGTTTATCTCACGCTAATCTCTGACAGAGCTAAAAATATAAATGTTGCAATCGAAAATGTCCTCCCAAACTATAATTTCGTAGTCATTGCGTTGTGGCTATAAATAGTAATTGGGGCATGGTGCAGGAGATTGTAATATTACAAGCTTAAATAAAACAAATTGGGCATCTAATCCGGAAAAATAATACGACTTGAGCCCTGGATTCGTTACCTTATCGTTGTTTACACAGGTGAAACGGTGAAGAAAAACTTATTAAGAGCAATAAAGTGTTAGTGTATATAACCAATGTTTTAAAAAAGGAGTGGGGTCGTCTTAACCGCTTGGACAAAATGTCAATCAAGTCATTTGCATTTGTTATCTTCTGCATTGCGTTCCTAGCTTGCGCAACTAGTGACAACTGGGTTTATTGGAAACCATCCCGAATTCCGATCACACCAAGGCAGTTTAGGAAGACATTGGTCTTCCCTCATGGTAATATTATTATGATTTAAGATTTAAAAAGATATAAGATATATATATATTTCACTAAAGAAATAGGATTTTTATTTCTTATTTATTTTATAGTGTTTCGTCCTACAAATCAAATAAACAAATTAAATAATACGAATTTAATAATATTGCTGTCTCGGATAAATAATTTAAATTACTTCAATATTGCATTACATCATTATTTATTATTAAACCAGATTAATTGGAGAACTTTGAAGTTCAATCCATTGATCAATAAAATAAGATTTTAGCCATAGCCCTGATTTCAAAGTCATTGCTTCTGTCAATATGAAATTTAGGATTTGTAAAAAAACTGAAAATTACATCGTTAGTTGTTGGATTGATTTTATCATGAGTTTGAAATTTATTAATTTTAATAATTTTTAAATATCTTATGTAAATATATATATAACCAGTATGGAAAAAAGTAAAAATTAAATTTTATCTGAAAACAAAGTAGTACAATTTTTTAAAACATATTTTAACAAATCACGTAAAAATATCGTAAACCCAAAGTAAGCAAAAAGTAGGGATAAGAGTTAAAAATATAATGCATTTTTATAAAAAGGCCTTTATGGAATATTTTCCTGTGCAACATGAAAAAAACTTTTTATTTTTTCTTCCGATATTTGTCTGATATTCGCTGCTCGAGACGCGACCTGACGTAATTTATTTTTATGTTGCTTCAATGGCGGATCATGTAATATTGCCATTGGACTAGAGTTATTTCAAGCTAACATAAACAAATTCTCTCACGGCCATAACTTATGGAGTACAAGTATCGATTCCGTGTTTAAATAACACTGTGGATAAAATTTCGGTGTGAAATATAGACAGATGATATGGTGAAATTATAATTTATTACTTATATATTAAATTGGAACATATCATTTACCGTATGATAAATAATTCATTAGTTATCATATATACTCATTTAATCACAAGACCATTGTTTCAGGTTTATCTATCAAGGAAATAATTTACCGCAAAGGTGAACGTGCAATGGTACCATGCAACGATACCTCCTGCTGCCCAAAACATTATCATTACTGTTGTGAATCTGGTACGAGATGCTGCGATTTTACAGGAAGGTAAACTTGAATACATATATTATTTTTATTTATTTATTTATCGCATTTTAAACTGATATTTATTCTATTTACGTTTTAGGAGATTAATGACATACAGTTGTTATTAACGGAAATCGCTTACTACCAGAATTCTTTCTGAGACAGAAGATAACAAATATGCTACTAATTAGCTCAGTATTGTTGTTTATTGAGATTTATTTATATATGTTTTATAATTATTAATAATGTAGATATTTATTTATGAAGATATTTATTCAATTTTGTATATTCGTTTGTAATGATTTTTTAAATATACATATAATTTTTTTAAATATATCTCTTTTTGGCGTTTCCTAGACAAATACGCATCTATCCCAATCCAATTAGATCTATTGAAACATACGGTTGTTAGTATAGTTTATCCAGCAGCCAAACAGTCTAGGTTGCTTTTATGAATCAAAGTAGAAAAATAAAACAATATTCTTGACAATATATAATATAATTAAAAACAAAACATAAAACTATTTGTACTAATGGCCCCAAGCCCGGATAAAACAGGAGGGTTAGAGGTAGGACTGGCAACCCAACCTCTGTAAAAACATTTGCTGTTACACAAGCTCAAAAACCATGCCTCGGATATCGGACTGTCGTACAGAAACGACACGGCGCCACGAAAAAGGTTTACAGATTTGGAACATGGAATGTGAGAACCTTATATCGAGCAGGAGCTCTCAAGGAGTTAACCGATGAGCTAAGCAAAATGAGGGTAGATATAGCAGCCATACAGGAAATCAGGTGGAAGGTAAGTGGGAATGTGCAAGGTAGAAAATATGTCATCTTTTAGAGTAGTAGTACTGAAAAGCATGTCTTTGGAGTAGCCTTTGTAGTACGTTCAAGATTTGAATCAGCTGTCATGGATTTTCAGCCCATCAATGAGAAGCTTTGTAAATTAAGGATAATAAGGAAGAAATGCTATGTGACTTTCATTTCAGGCACCCACGGAGGAAAAGAGTGAGGAAGAAAAATACATTTTCTTTTAACAGCTGTACAGACCACTGGCAGCGAGCCCTTCCTCTGATATGAAAATAGTGCTTGAAGACTTCAAAGCTCAGGTTGGGAAAAAAAGAATTTTTATGTCTACCACTGGAAAAAATAGTTTGCATAGAAAAACAAATGAAAATGGAATGCGAATGACAAATTTTGCTGCATACAGAAGCTTGGTAGTGATGAGTACAATATTTCCCAACAAAGATAAGCATAAACAAACGTGGAACTGACCAAACGGAGTACTATTCAAATTGGCCATGTTCTAGCCTCTAGTATGCATTTTAATGAAATCAATGATGTTAGATCATATCGAGGGACAGACGGTATCCAGAATAACATACTTACAGCACTGGCACCTCAATCAATCGAGCAAGTATAGTAGAGACAAATTAAGGAATGAGGATATAAGGAGGCAATATAAAGAAAAGTTAGAAGAAAACATAAGGAATATTCCTGCTGCAAGTGGTTAAAAAATGCAGAAACTCAGTGGAAGGCGTTGAAGATGTCAATATCTGGAGCTGCAGAGCAATACTGCCAATCAGAGTGGAAGCCACCAAATAGATTCTTGTTTGATGCGGATTGCGATGAAGCCATCAAGGCACGCAATATACAAAGAACCAAGTGGCTGGGTAAGGACACACAGTAGAATAGAAAAGAGTTCCATGTTACAAGGATCCACGCTAAAATAATCATCAGCTCTAAGAAAAGAAACTGGATGAATGACAAGGCTAGGGAAAATAGAAGAAGCCAGAAGCAGCAATGAGTCCATAAAATTCTACAAGGAGATCCAGCAGCAGAAAACAGGTACTAGAAATAAAAACCTGGTTATAAGGGATGAAGATGACGCCCTTTGGTCGCAGACGTAGAGCGACAAGAACATTGGAAGAAATACTTTCAGACATTCCTGAGATCTGAGCCAGTAAATTATGCGAGTGTTGGCGATGACGACGAAGATATCCCACCAGGCCAAGATTGTGAGGTATTGTGGAGAAGATTTAAGTAATAAGGCTCCTGGACCGGATGAAATTCATACAGAATTTTTAAAAGTGGTAAATGGGTCATTAGCCAGTGAGATACAAAGATTAATTTTACGCATTTGGCAAGTAGAGAGGATACCTAAAGTGTATTCAGAAGCAACAATCGTTCCACTTTATAAAAACAAGGGGGATAGGACAGACTGTAAGAACTATAGAGGCATAAGCCAGCTGAACACATCGTACAAAATTTTCTCTATAGCTCTCTACAATCGCCTGCTACTATATGTTGAGCGCAAGCTGGGAGATTACCAAGGAGGTTTTAGGCCCAATAGAATTACCATCAAATCTTCTCCTTGCGGCTGATGCGTGAGAAAATGAAGGAATAATAAAAAACTATGTGGCTGTTATTCATTGATTATAAGGCGGCATATGACTCAGTCTTAAGAGAAGAATTGAATCCAGGCAATGAAGGAGATGAATATTTCTTTATAAATGTTTAGATTAGTAATGTGCTCAATGAACGATACAAGCTGCAAAGTTAAAGTCAATGAGAAGCTAACTAGCGCATTTCAGGTAAAAGCTGGACTCAGGTAGGATGATCCTCTAGCCCCGCTACTTTTCAACATCATAAAACAAACTATAGTAGCAAGAGCTTGTCTGTATGAGAGAGGTAATATATTCTAGAAAGGAGCCCAATTATTAGCTTTTGGCGATGATGTGATGGTTGCTGGAAGGACTCTCCTTAATGTCAAAGATACTTTTGTGAAAGTGGAAAGGGAGGCAAAGAAGATTATGGTCTTAAGGAAAAAGAAACCCAAGAGTCCCCAGATGTGTTACACAATTGGAAACCACACATTCGAATGTGCTGGTAGTTTTAAGTATCTTGGTGTATAGTTCAATGATGCATTGGAGGAGGAAGACGAGATCCAGGCACTCACTCTCTCGGCCAATAAAGCTGTTTTCTCCATAAGCCACTTAACCAAGCTAAGACTATTTAAGACCCTCATTAGACCAGTCGCTGCATATGCAAGTGAGATATGGGCACTTAAAAATTCAGCAGCTGATCACATCGACATCTTTGAACGCAAAGTATTAAGGGGCATTCTGGGACCTGTGAAAGAAAATGGGTTATACCGTCTTAGAAAGAATAGAGAAGTATATTCCCTGTATGACGATATTCCCTATATTCCCTAAGCTCTCCGACTATGTCAAAATAAAACGTCTAAAGTGGTTGGGTCACCTCCATAGAATGGACGATGACAGGACCGTCAAGGGGCTGTATCATGGTTGCCCAGAAGGAGTGAGAGCTCGTCAAGGAGCAGATGGAAGGACAGTGTCTCAGAGGAACTCCAAACTCTTAACGTGTGTCTGAGACTTGCTGCGGACCGACAAGACTGGGCAAGAGTTAGCAGGCCAAGGACCGCCTTGAGCGTCTGTAGTGCCTAAGAAGGAGAAGGAGAAAAATAATAATCCGCTTCGCAATATTTAAATATAATTTTTAAAAAAATACCGTTTGTACTTGTGTGGGAGAGGCTTCTGTCACTCCACATTATACATGAAACCATTTCGGTTACACAAACATGATAAACAAATCAGGACGATCATAGTGACGAACATATGTCATCGCTAACTGAGTTCTCTCGTGCATATAACGGCACCCACCAGTAAAACAGGATGGTAACACAAACATGTTTCCAATATCCAAAACGTTACCATCCCCTTTACGCCTGTCATCTTTAAGATAAACATAATTTTCCGCTCGCAGCATGCTCTAGTTGAATCTTAAAACAAAAAACTGGTTGAAAATTGTACGATATAGCAAGATGTAATTAATGTTAACGTTTTAGCTTAAAAAATAACCATTGTGTACCGTCTTAACACATTTACAACATTAATGCGATTTTTCCTCTCCGCGGATGAAGCCACCTCCTGTAAAAAGTGAAAACCTCGTGTTATTTAAGTTTCAGAAATAATGTTTTGGCATGATGGATGGGACATGCACAGGCAATTATGTGGTGTTTGGGTTATATATATATATATATATATATATATATATATATATATATATATATATATATTACTCCTTAACCCAGATATACATATATATATTTTTTTGTGACAATCGGCTTATTATATATTATATTTTGTACTTTATTTGAACATCATCTGTATAAAAAAGAATATAAGCCAACGAAACAATTTTCACATTCCATTCCATAGGTAATCATAAGGTTCACAACCCTTTTTCTCAAAAATAAAGTTCATTTAAAGAACAACATAAAACGTAAACCCATTTGCGAAAAAAATGACTCGATGATGTTGACTAGCCGTCAAAGACTGATCTTTTTACGCCAATATTATCAAATTTATATTCTACTTTAGAGTAGAAACCATTTGGATCCTAGTGTCCAAGAGACACTCTCTGTTTATTTATAACATTTTAATATTTGGGAAAATCCACGTTGTAATGATGTAACAGCCATCATTCCCGCAAACTTCGTTAGAGAAAACTGTGGGAGCTGAAACTGATCATTTCTTTTTCTTACAGATCATTCATTTATATTGTTAACAACGAATTGATCTAAAACTAACATAAATTTAAATGCAAAGCAGAGGATATAAACCAATACGTAAATTCTTATTTGATAATTCTGAACGCTGTTGACGTCGGCAAATGTTTATTTTGTCGAATTTTTGCATTTAAAACATTTTTTGTTGATCTATAAATAATAAAAATAGTTAGAAAATAAAAATAACACATTTCTACACCTATTCCGTTAATCATTTTTGAATAGTTTAAACTATCGTTGTTATATCATTATTTTCTATACTATTTTCATGTTCGCTTAAAGTTTAACCACTACGTTATCTAATAATCTGCTCGGAATACTGAAATTAGCATTAATGGATGGAACTAATCCGGCATGGGCACTTTCTAACCCATTAGTACAAACAGTTTTTTTTTTTTTTTTTTTTTAATTATATTTAAATATTGCCAAGAAGGTTGCTTTATTTTACTACTTTTATTCATAAAACCAACCCAGATTGTATGGCAGCTGGATAAACTGTACTAACAACGTATGTTTCAATAGATCCAATTGGATAGGGATATATGCGTATTTGTCCAGGAAACGACAAAAGGAGACATATTTGAAAAAGTGGTATTTATATTTAAAAAAACATTAGAAACGAATATACAAAATTAAATAAATATATACATAATTAACAATTATAAAATACATATGAATAAATCTCAATAAACAACAATACTGACGTAATTAGTAACATATTTGTTATCTTCTGCCTCAAAAAGAATTCTGGTGGTAAGCGATTTTCGTTAATAACAACTGTATGTCATTAATCTCCTGAAACATAAATAGAATAAATATCAGTTTAAAAAGTGATAAATAAACAAATAAAAGTAATATATGTATTCATGTTTACCTTCCTGTAAAATCGCAGCATCTCGTACCAGATTCACAACAGTAATGATAATGTTTTGGACAGCAAGAGCTCTCGTTACATGGGATCATTGCACGTTCACCTTTGCGGGAAATTATTTCCTCGATAGCCAAACCTAGAATAATTGTCCAACGATTAAGAGAGTTTATAACTGATGTTTATTTATTATTTATAATAAGGAAGAGGATATGGTTTATTTTATTTTTTAGTAACAGTCTGCAAGTTTCATACCGAAATAAAATATAAAGTGTCGAAATAACGTTGCACTCCTTAAGCTGTGGGAAAATTTATTATTTTAGTTTACAACAACTGTAGTCCTGTGGAAATATTACGTGATGCGCCATCGAAGCAACTTACAAATATATAACGTCATGTCTGCGTTCTTAGCAGTAAATTACAGATATAAAATTTCGAAAGAAAACTGTATTAAAGGATCTCTTTTTTTTTTTTGCCACATTGGCCTCATTTGGAATGAGTAGTTTAGGTAAAGGATGGATTATTTAATTTTTTATCACTTAAATACATGATTAGTTATATTCGAAAATATTTTCCCATAATTTGTTTTAAAATTAAAATAAAAAAAAATACTATTATATTTTGGATAACATGGAATTTTTCTTTTTTTTATTTTGTTTTTGTTTCTATTTCTATTAACTTCTCTATTTTGTATTAAAACTTTCCTGATTGATATATTTAAAACTGATCAAATTGTTAAAATTAATAAATTGAATGATTATTTAAAAAAATAATTATTAAATTATTAAAATCGTTTTTGACAATAAATATAAGGAGTATGATTGAATTAGCGTAATTCTTGATTTCTAGGGAATATTTCTAGTCTATAAAACAAATACAAAATCCGAAGATAAGACATAATTTTCTATACAATTTCTATACTCCGAGAAGGTTTTATCATATTTAACAATAACACAGGCCAACGATGAAAAAACTTTTGTACCGAAAATACTTTATTCCTATAGTTTTTAGGGTGCTGAATCCAAATCTGATATTAAAAAAGCTATATCACCCATAATTTCTTCACATTTTATAGTTAAATTTATTAAATTAAGCGATTTTTAAAGAATTGAACAGCGTCCAGTCTTCCTGAAAAAGGAAGACCTACATATAAAGTTAGACCTCATGAAACAATTTGTAAAGGCTTTGCCTCAAGATGGACCATGTTTCAAGTATCTCTGCCAAAAGTTTCCACGCCTTTCAGAAGCTAAACTAAAAGAAGGCGTCTTTGTCGGACCTGACATTAGAAAAATGATGTTTGATGTTAACTTTGAACCCACAATGACCTTAAATGAGAAAAAGAAGCATGGGTAACAAAATGGGTTACAATTCAAGCAAGTCGTTACAAAGTTCTTGGGAAATGAAAAATACCCAGTTTATATTATAGCTAACATGCCACAGAAGTTTAAAAAGTTAGGATGTTTCATGAGCCTGAAACCTATGGAAAACTATGGGTGATACAACAAAACTAAGGCCAGATTTAGATTCAGCACATAAAAATTTATAAAGATCAACTATTAAAGTTAAAAATTTTTTCAAAAAAGTTTTTTGTTGGCCTATGTAATCTGTTCGGTTTAAGATGTGTATCGGGTAGTTTACCTGATGTACTTGGTAATGCCAATTTAGTCTTAAATATTTATGCAGTATTCACAAATAAATTCAACAAGATGAAATCAATCCGGCATTTCGAAGACATAATTTTTAATTGTTTTGATAAAACTTTTGGAGCTCTAGAGAAAAGTTGTCCTCAATACGAGCAGTCACTTTGAACTTATGAGACTTGATTTGCTGGGAACAGGCTGTAGTTACAAATTTAATTTCATTGACAAAAAATTAGAACTTCAAGCTTCGCCGATTAATATGGCCTAATTAAAAGTGAGCCACTATTTAAATTATCTTAATTACATATCCGAGCTGACAATATTATTGAATTCATATTATTATCTCATTTCATGATCATATTATTCAGTAAATTATAAGTATATAAACACATAATATGCTTATATGTTTTTAAATGTTAATAAGAATATAACAAAATAATACAAAAGAATAATACTAATGAACAAAATAGCATTGGAAAGAGTGCAGTTTCAGATATAAAATATATGACAACAAAGATCGTTATTATACAAAAATTAAGTTATTTCTTAATGAAGATTTGTTTTTATTTAATGACGGTGCGGAATATAAATTATACGACTAAATAAGGCTGACGTGCTTGAAAATGAGCGAAACGATGCCTGATGTGATTGAATAAAAATTTTTAAAAAAGAAATAAAGCTTAAAAGAGTTATAATCCTAGAAATTATATTGTTATATATAAACAAAAATTAAATCCTTTTGTGTTTATTATATATATATATATATATATATATATATATATATATATATATATATATATATATATATATATATATATACATATATTTTTTTTTTTTTTTTTTTTTTTAATATAGAAACAGTTTTTATCTGATGTTAATATATTATATATTTAAGAATATTACCATTAGGGGCGTTGTTTCGCTGTACAAATGCCCTCTGAAACAGGCTTACCATCGGTGCTCGCATTGGTCTCCCGAAATTCCTGTTACCAGATGCACAAGCTAGAAAAGCAATGCAGAAGAATATAAATGCAAGTGATTTGATTGACATTTTGTCTGAACGGTTAGAACGATTCCACTCCTTCTTAAACACATTGATTATATACTAAAAGCTAATTGATCTTTATCAGTTTTTTTTTCACAGTAGCAATTGTGTAAACAAGGATAAGCTAACGAATCCAGAGCTCAACTTGTCTTATTTTGTCCAGATTAGATGTCCCTTATGTTTGATTTAACGAGGTAATATTAACACCTGCTATACCATATCCCAATTTCTATATATAGCCAGAGCGTGATGTTTACGAAATTAAATCTTGGGAAGTTTTTACCTTTTCGATTTCAGCATTTATATTTTTAGCTGTGGCAGTGATTAGTATAAGAAAAACGTATCAGTTACTTACAAGAATCTAATGTAAATATTTTCTTAAGAATCAAGGCCTTCTTTATTTTTTTTGTGTACTCTAGATATGGCCCATATGGTCCGAAGAACAGACATTGGGGCTCAATATTTGCGCTTTTTCGAAGACGGTTGTTTTGTATTAAAATAGATTTTCAAATAGAATTATTATTTTAAAAAATTATCTGCCTATTGTGAGTGATCGGATTCTTCCGGCAGACATGAAAAATTAAATATTTAATTAAAATGTTATAAATTAATATTTGCTTGAGTAAGTAAAAGGAAATTTAATCTATAATTTTACGGAATAACAATGCAAATACAAGTTTTTGCAATGTCTTATGTAGTTTTAAATAGTTTTTACTTTTTAATCGTAAAAATTCTCAACACAAATATCTTATTATACAATTTGAACAATACATGTAGTAATTTTTATACATACAATTATTGAAACATCTTAATCGCTATCTGAGGTTAGATTCTCCTCATATTGTGAATGAATGTCTGCATATCAAATTTTTTTAAAGCATTTAGGTGGTGGATGTGGATGGTTCAAATTGGACCAGATGGTCGTAAAACAGGTCGGCCAATATAAATCTGCTCAAATGCTTATCACGATAAAACGGATGATCAAACAAAAAAATGCCAGAGGAAAAAATTGTAGGTGTACTTCTGTAGTTTCTCAAACCGCTATTTTTTAAAATAATTATAGCGCGATAGGTGCGTGCGGTAAACGCACAGCGAAAACATAGGATTTGCAGATAGCACCTAATTTTAAATAAGCTCATTTATAGTCATTAAAAAGATATGTAAATCGCATTTCGAAATGTTAAAAAATTAAAGAATTTACATCGTTTTAGAAGCTTGTGTTATAATCATTATTATAGTATATTTCAGGCACCTCATTAACTTGAATCTTGGAGGCATAATAATCATTTTTACGGATTTTTTAATCTTCTTTTTATTCAAAATAATTCCAAGCCTGTAGTTGTTGTATTTTTTTCTGGAAAAGCAAAATAATAGTTTCTGAAATGATTTTTCCAAAGGGAAATCGATTGTATGAATTTAAAAGTGTTTATAAATTTAACAATAGAAGCATTGAATTCAAAAGCAATAATAATAATAACAAAGTATACAAATATTTGTACATGGTTTACATTAAAAAATATCTGCTGTATCCACTCTGTTTACTGTATCTTTGCTAATTTTAGTCCGATTAAGACTTTTATTTTTTAAGTTTCGCTTTGTAGGCATTTGAATTATCTTTCAAATGACCATCTAGATTGTTCCGGTAGATGCACAGTTATCAAGTTTTAGAAAAAAAACTAAACAAAGATTCGAAAGGATCATATCATAAGAATCACAGAATACTTTATTGACCATGTGTGTAAAGTTCAATGTGCTATATCATTGCTAATATTGATCCGATTTAGATGGTTATTTTTTTGTTTTGTAGGGAATTTAATTAGCTTTAGTATAGATATGACAGAACTGCCATCGGGAGACGAAGCTCCCCATAATAAAAGAAATATGTTATGAAATCGGTGCACCCGTTCATGAGATAATCGTGGCAAACACACACAAATAGACCAATGGACAAAAATGCTTTTTTCCAACTTGGAGATTGGAATTAAAACAGAGATTTGTTTAAAACTGCACATAAAAATGTTGACCCGATTACAATACTTTCCTTTACCTAGCAGCGGTAGGAAAGTACAAAGCGTGGCTGTGATGTCTTCTTCTTTTTATCTGGCAACACGACCCACTTGATGAGTCCTAGTCTGGTCCAACAAAGATTGCCAGTCCTCTCTACTGCCTTCCAAATTCAAGCAGCTTTCTGAAGTCCGTAGCCACACAACCCTCCAAACGAAGCTTAGGACTACTCGCTTTGTACCATACACTTGCTCAGACATAATTTAGAATGGGATCTCGCCCTGGTTCATTCTCATGATATGACCAGCCCAGTGGAATCGTGCGAATTTGATGAAGGTGATGACATTGACCTCTTTATACAACGCATTTAGTTTGGCATTTGTTCGCCTTCTCCAGGAGCCCTGCTCACACACATCTCCATGTATCCTACGGAGCAGAGGAGGTTTCAACTTGGAGGCTTTGAACAGTACGCTGCTCCTTATGTGCCTTTGGAGTGCAAAGTTTATGCGGTTCGCGATGCGCCACTCTAGTTCTTCTTGTATTTTATTTTTGTAGTTGACTTGGGATCCTAAGTAGATAAATAACTGTACCCTTTCGATTCGGTGTGAACCTATCGTTACATATCTTTCAGCAACTTCCTCTGGAGGTAGGGTACTCATGTATTTCGTTTTATCAAAATTTATTCTTAGGCCCGAGCTTACCACTGATTTTTCCAGTACCTCGTCGAAGTCATCAGCAAATCTTCATTGTCTTGATTTGTTTATTAGAGTTCCTTCGGTCTGGATCCCCGAGCCTCTAATTACCTTTTCAAGAGAAAAGTTGAATACGAGACAGGCAAGGCCATCTCTCTGTCTTACTCCCGACTCTGTTCTAAAACCTCTTGACACTTTTCCGGATATAAAGCATATATTATACTCCATCGTCATTTTCTCTAAACGAATCAGGTTAGGAGGGATCTTTAATTCTAACATTGCCTTGTATGCTTTTTCTCTGTTCACAGTGTCGTATACTTGTTTAAAATCTATGAACAGATGATGAGTTGGGATCTGAAACTCTCTTGTTTCCTCCATCAAAATACGCAGCATGAATATCTGGTCGACAGTCGACTTTCCCTTACGAAATCCACGTTGATAATTTCCTAATTCACGATAAGCGTATGGAAGAAGTCTTTTAAATAGGATAAGAGACAGGATTTTGTATTCGCATGGAAGGAGAAATATATCTCTATAGTTACTGCGTGTTAATATGTCTTGTGTATGGGACAGACTATAGTATTTGTCAATTCACTAGGCAGTTTCTCTTCTCTCCAGATGTCCATTAGAAGTTCCAGCAGAAACTTTATCATTTCATGGCCATTGTTCTTAAACAGCTCTGCTGGAATATTGTCAATTCCTGAGGACTTCTTGGTTTTTAGTTTCTCTATTGCATCTCTTATTTCCTCTTCATCAAGAGGTTCTACAGAATGACGATTCTGTAGAACTTCCTGATGAAGATTTACGAGTGCTCATTTCTCTTAAAGTCGAATGTGGGATCTAGATTTAACTCTGAATCGAACCAATTTAACTCTGAATCGAATGGACACAAACGTGTTGATTAGTCGCATGGGTACTACTGTGAATCCAAAATGCTCCGGTACTTGAGGATTAATATAAAACATATGTCTTCAAATAAGTCAACAGTATGAGTCTTAAAGCATGCTTTTTGACTCATGACTGCCTGGTTAATTGGTCCACCTGGCATGTGCAAAGTATTTTTTTTTGTTTGTTGATGTCCCATCAATATCTCTTGAATTTATTTTTCAAAATGTATTTGCGCATAACTCGAAAATTATGCTGTTTACGGTATTATAAATATAATGATTTGAAAGGTAATTAAATCCTTCATAAACAAAAAAAAAATCCATTTAAATCAGACAAGCATTAGCAAAGATGAAGCTTACTGGATGTTTTAGCAATGTTATTAAAGTATTCCGTGCATATTCTCATAGAAATCCGTTTAGTTATTCTTTGCTTTTAAATAACTCGGAAACGAAGTATTTTTTTAATTTTCTGAGTCAAATGACGGGTTTTTTCCCGAATGAATGTCTCCAAACATATTGTTATTATGCCGGGAGATGACGCCATCATTAAATCACATAACATTGTTCATGAAAGATAAGGTCTTATCGTAAACAAAATTAATCTCCAGTTTCTCGAATAATAAGATTTAGTAGGATTAGCTGGAGACTAGATGACGCGCTGAGATTTGATGAAAAAAGAGGATGATCCGAAAACTGAAACGCCATTTAAGCAATATCCAGTTAATCTTAGTATTTTCGAAGAATTTACCGATAATGTAATACTATAATCTGGTATGTTCAATTCTTAAAAATATACTAGATGTATATAAATTATTTATAAATTCATTAAAAATTTAACCTACCTCCTTTGTGGTGACTTATTTGGGATTAATCTTTAAATATTAAATTTTAGTAGGTTATATAGGTCTTTTAATAAATGTTTAAGTGCCTCAATAACACCTTTGGAAAAATCATAAAAATCAAAGACTAGATTTCATGTGTATCCTATACAGAACTTCAGAAATGGGATTTTCAAGCAATTAAGCACGTAAAGAGACAAAATATCAAATCATTCAAAAATAGTTAATAAAAAATTAACAACGGACGCCAACTTTGTTATTAAACCTTGATCCAATGCACTGAGCTTAATTAAATGTATAATCATGAAGATTCAGTTACCCATTGATAAAACGCGTGCCATGATGGTAGATGGTAAGTCGGAAATAAAACACATAGTAATAAGTATTGCTGTTTTTGTACGCCTTCAATAGTAATATTTTGGCCAAAGTAGTGGGTCTTCTTAAGGGCTAAGAAAACAAAACACAAGAATAAGGTATGAGACGAATTAACATAATGAAATAGCATGGGGGAATGCGAGGGAATTATAGTAGATTGAAAACAAATATTCATACATTTTTTCCATTCAGTTATGTTTTTCTTTTTCATATTTTTTTTATTCTCCATCTTTTACATTTTTTTCTTATTCAGATCTTTAACCTCTAACCATATCCTCTTTACCTCTGGCCCCTTTTCTTTTCAACCTAGTTCTTGATAAGGTTGTGAAGAAAGTAAGGTTAGAGGATAACAGCACGATTATAAATAAATCACTGCAATTAATGGCCTACGCAGATGATATAGTGATTTTGGGAAGAAGTAGGCAGGTAATCGAAGAGGCATATGATACCCTGAAAAGGGAGGCAAGAAGACCTAGACTCAAAATAAATGTCAGTAAAACCAAGCTGGTAATTATTCAGCAACACTCACCATTCTACAACTTAGGCGGAGAAAAAATCGAATTAGTGCTGGCATTTCCGTAACTGGGATCACTAATGACCAATGAACGCAATGGAACAGATATATATATATATATATATATATATATATATATATATATATATATATATATATATCTTATTTATATCTTAATAAGAAGTAACCTAATCTCTCGCAAAAATAAAATTCGCATATACAAAACCCTAAACAAACCTGTTGTTAGTTACGGCGGTGAATGTTGGGTAATGAACAAGATAAGCTGACAGGTTAGGCCGATTTGAAAGGAGGGTGCTGCGAGGAAAGTTTGGTGGAGTGTTTGAGAATGGAATGTGACGAAGCAGAAAGAATAAAGAGGTATATGATATTTACAACGATCTGTCCCTATCTAATTTTATACGAATAAGTAGGCTGGAAGAAGTGGTATGATTATGTCAACCGCATGAGTGAAGAGGTATTTGAACATGTGAAGAAGGTATACAAGGGAAAGATCTTCGACACTACAGCAAAGGGCCGACCAAGAGCACGATGGAAGGAGAAGGTGAAAGAGAACATGCGACGTTTGAAGGAGAACAGAGCCCTTTGATAGATGTTATAGCAGACCAAGGACCACTTCGGTCTGTAGCGCCAAGAGAAGAAGATGGAATACTGTTTATAATATAAATTTATCAGTTTTGTATATACTCTATATGTTTACCCACGTTTTTGTATTTATGAATTTAATTGGATTTTGTTATATTCCTCCATCGGTTTCCACTCATCTTGAAACTTCTAAAAAATAAAGCCGGACTAAGGGAACGACCACTTTCCATTGCCAGGCCATACCAAGCCAAAATAGTTTACAAATCTCTTTTTGGAACGATTTATCATTGCACTATCCATTTTGCACTCTCCGCTTATCTAGGAGCGCTTCGAGCATTCCTTACAAAACTGGACAGATACATAATTGATATAGCGGCTGTCCAAGAGTTTTGTAGATGGCTAGGAAATGAAATATTGGAAAAAAGATACTATACTAAATATTATAGTTGCCACAACACGCTTCATACTTTTGGTACAGGATTCACCGTAAGAAGACGTTCCCCCCCAACTAGTGATCGGTTTTACTCCAATCAATCCACGGATATGTAAACTGCGGAAAAAAGGAAAATTTTATAACTATAGTATCACTGACTGTCACGCTCCCACATAAGTAGCCAATGAAGAGGATAAGGACCATTTCTATCATGACCTCAGCGAAGCCATACACAGCTGCCCTAAATATGATGCTAAAACTATAGTTAGGATCTCAATGCACAAGTAGGTAAAGAAACGGTCTTCAGTCCCACAATTGGTGCTTACGACACAAGCAATGACAATGCCCAAGATTCGTAAATGTTGCTTCATCTGTTGAACTAGCCATGGTACAACCCTCTTTCTCAGGCGAAAAATTTACAAAGCAACTTGAAAATCACCAAATGGACATATGGCCGATCAATTAGATCAATCACTAATAATTAATATATAAAAAAAATATATTTTTTTTTTTCTTAGTATTTTTTTTTTTGCACTATAAACCATATAGATCTTTGGCCGCGCGATGTAATCTTCTTACAGACATTTTATCGCTTGCGTGAACTGGAGAGAGCCACCCAACTTCACGTTGCTGCGAATCATGGTTTCCATGGTGCAGCGGCAGGCTGCCATTACTCCATGGCCAGTCCCTTTGTGGTCAATTGGGCAGTGTCCTTCCCACCGACTCTCTCGGGTTCAAAGACAGTAGAAATTTGGTCTAGACTCACGGATTATTGCTGTTCGGGGTCAGCAGGCGCACGAGGATCTATATTTCTTTTCCCGAAGCAGATCTCTAGACGGCTATTTTACTTCCTGTAATACCACAACACGATTCACAATTTAGGTTCAAGGGGTAGGGTCATCACTCCTACGCCCGGCCTGTGTGAGTTGCCTCCAGTAGACCGACGTTTCTCACATACCCGAAGGTAGGGGGATCGTCGCAGGCTTCGTGGATTTTCCCCGGTAGGCGGTAACCCATCCAAATACTAAACACGCCCGATGTTGCTTAACTTTGATTACCTATTGCAAGCGCCTTAGCCCGCTCGGCCATCCCGGGCCCCTATATATGTGTGTGTGTTTGTGTGTGTGTGTGCGTGTGTGTGTGTGTTTGTGTGCGCACATCGATGGCTCAACAACGCACTTCCAAGGCCACCGATTTCAATCTAAGTTTTCGTGGTGATTCTGCTTCCAAATTATTGTGCACATGTGTCGGCGTTCGTTCCGATGTGCCCTAATAGCCGATACATTTTTTTTTTTTAGCTCGCGTTTGAATAATGAGATACTAATACTGAGCTTCAAATCGAAACGGTATTCCATGGCATACAAAATTTGAACATCCTCGAACTTGAAAAAAAAAATTCTATTTTTCGATGATAATTTCAACACAAATTTTTGGTGCAAAAAAATCTATATGGGTAGTTTACCCAATAATCTAAACATAATCTAAACATCTAAACAACAATTTATTTGAACTAAAACGGAAACATTTTTTAAAATTTGTATTTTTCCTTTGATTTTTTCCGGAAAAAAATGTTATTGTGGAAAAACTACGTCGATATCATATTTCAAACTCGAGATAAAAAAGAAAGGAGCTTCAGCGTGTTTTTTTTTTTTTTTTTCGGCTGCCTTGCATTGGAAAGAACGCCGCCACGTATGTCCAATATTTTTGGATGCAGAATCATCTCAAAAAATTTGGTTGAAATTGGTAACCCATTAACTGTGCCCTCCCCTAGTTACTGAGTCTGGATGTCATAAATGTCCTCAAAATTGTATACACATTAGATAAATAAATGAACAAATAAATAAATATATTCGTTTTTCCTTCCTGTAAAGAGTCGCAGCTCCTCGTACCAGATTTACAACAGTAACGATACTGTTTTGATTAGGAATCAATATCGTTGCAAGCATAGCAAACTTAGCAGCATCTTTGAAGGAAATTATTTCGTTGATAGAAAAAGCGATTATAATTGTCCTATGATTAAGATATTTTATTTATCACAAGGCAGATAATATGTCCTAATTTACAACATAAATCTTAGGAAGCAAGTTACACCGCCTATTAAGATGAAATGAATAATTGAGGTTATTTCATGATGGAATCGATACCATGGCTTAACTGCTTATGTTATGGCCGTATCAAAGAAGTTTTTCATGATAGCTTTAAATAACTTTTATCCGGTAGCGATACTACATGATCCACCAATGAAGAGCAATATAAAAAATATATTACATCACTTCGCGTCTTGAAAATAAAAGAATATAGGAAGGAAAACTGAAGTTTTTTTTTTTTTTTTTTTTTTCATGCCACATATAAAAACATATAATAAAGGCCTGTATTTAAAATTTTATTATGGTTTAAGGTCTGATTCCTACTTTTTTCTTACTTTAAATGTACGATAATATGATTTTTATTGTAAACTAAATTAAAACTATAAAAAATAGAACTAATATATTTTTAGTAAAAACTTTTTTATTTTTTATTTTTAAATCTGCTTTATCTCTGTTTGCATTTTCAATCAATGAAAATTGAGATTTTTAGATCATTAACTTTTTACCTTTTTTTTATGTCAAATTCTTCTTATTCTTTATTTCTTATTTTTCTATTCAATGTTTTTATATCCTATATCTAAAATACATCAGATATACAATGCTTCTTGTCTACTGATTAATTATTTAATGATATTACATTAATTATGTTTCATTTTATTTTTTCGATCTAATTTATGTTATTCCTTAATGCATTAATAGTGCCATTTAATTTCTATACTACTTGAAATTCTTATTATTTTCTTATAATGAATTAAGTATATTTTTTGGCAGTTATGTAAAATTATTATTATTTAGCATTTAAATATATTACCTCTGGTATACTTAATCTTTCGGCACTAAGATTCAAATTGTACATACATTGTTAACGTTTCAGCTTCCATAGCACACGACTAATCAACATTAAAAAAAAAAATGTATTTTTTGTGTAATTTTTTATGAAATTATATATTATTTGTGAATAATGTCACCATCTGTTAAGGCAGAATTGTTATTTTTTGTTAAATAAACTACTCTATTCTATTATACATTATTTACCATTCATAAACGTACATATTCTTGGATGCGAAAAGGTTATGAAAACTAATGAGTCGTTGCTTTTGTACAATTTTTATTCGCGGTGAAATTATTTTATTTGAACAGATATTTCATTAGAAATGGCTTGAAAATCGTAATTATTGGTGGCTGGATTAGGTAGGAAATTGGAAGCTGGAATAGATGGTTTCTAAAGAATCTGAAACGAGGCAGTAAACTGAAGAAAGTGGTGCTTCGGCAAAGATAAGATTTTTTTTTCTTTCTATAGTTAATATTGAGATTATCTTAATATCCTCCCTTTATAGGACCTCCTAAAATATTCGTTCTGAGAAAAGTGATAAAATCAGTGTATTAGCTGGCCTCTTGAAATTTAAAAGGTCCCTTCCTTGGAGACATTTTCATTGGAATTAAAACTTATATAGGGATTTAAGATATGGTTATTAGTTTGTTGTCAGAGATATATTTATCCCGGAGAAAGACTTTCCCCTCCCCCCCCTAAGCTAAGCCTGCTTTTGCCATTCAAGATAATAATATAACACCAACGTGCAATAAATTACACCAGGTGGTTAAAAAGAAGCCTAATACGAGGAAATCCGCAGGTTCAAGAATTTTTTGTATCAGAATTAATGAAGCTATCTCATTTAATCTAATCGGTTATTATGAAATGTATCAAATATGATTAAAGCCGGAAAAGAGATTACACATCTCACAAATGACATAGATGTAATTATTTATTTCAGCCGAAATCTATTGCTTTCCCATTCTTAAAGACCTGACTCTTGCTTTACCTGTCTAATATAAAGTCAGAAGGGCTTATAGTAGGATAAGAAAAATATTAAAACTAATATTGATTTTTTTTTCAATGTTTTTCTTCCAATAATACAAAGATTTACTTAGTTATTTTATGTGTTTCGACCACTAAATGACCACTGGGTCATTTACACATAAATTATAAATTTATAGAAATCATTCACAGCAATTGCGACATGTCACATGTCTAAACTGTATCTGCATCTAAACGACTGTATATAATTCAAATAAATACTACGTTTCATCATTTGGTCTTAAAACGTAAACCAAAACAAATGTGGTTATTCAATCTTTTTCTTTGTGCATCGATATTTTTGATTATTATATTATATTAGTTAATAAATTAGTTTATTATATTAGATTATATTATTAAAGAGTCAAAGCCATTTTTTTTTTGTCAATGAACCAAATGGAGGAATTATGCCTTAAATTTCGAGTAATTTCGATTTCAATAGCGAAGGCAAAAAATTATATACTTCTCGAGAAAAGACGGTACATTCTATGTTATATTGGATACGCTGTTATCCAATATTGCGAGAAACACCTCCCTTTGAGTTAGGAATGTTTTTTTAAAGATTTTCCTAATGCCAATAATACAATTTTTGTGTTGCATTTATTTACAATTAAGGATTGGATATCCTAAGGAACGAGTGTGTTTTTTTTCTAATTATTTGTTGTAATTAATCTTTTTTTTTTATTTCATTATTTTTTACTTTATTCAAAAATATCAAAAGTACAGGCAACCAAATATTTGTCTGCGACCAAGTTTTAAAAGAGGTCCTTTATCCAACTCCTTTCCATTCTTTTAATCGCTATGTCGACTATTCTTTTGTAAAATGGCTTCTCAAAGATTTTAGAGCATTTAGTGACTAGGCTGATGGGTCTACATGAGAAAGGAGTGTTTATATCCTTGTTTGGTTTTGTAATGTATTTCCATTGTTTGTGGAATTTAGCCGTTAGCGAGTATTTAATTATAAATGCATGCTTATTTAGCAGGTCAAAACCCGGGAATTTCTTTTTCGGTATATTTGAAATTTATTCTGCAACTGATCCATTCTGATGTCGGAATAAAGCAAGAAGGAGGTAACTATATGATATGATAACTGTAGTGCAATGTCCACATGGTTGTTTGCCTAGTTTTCATGTTCAGTATTTGTGAATTCAGTATGTAGTTTGAAGACAGAAGAAAGATGAGCTAAAAATTTTCTGTCTGACACGGTTCAGGAACCAGCTTCTCGGTTCTCCTTAAATGCTTCCATCGTCACTTAAAAATTTCCTAATATAGTTCGTAAATTGTCCTTTTAAAATTTTGAATCTGTAATTTGAACTCAGTGTTAAGTCTATAATAAGTCGATCGAAGATAAACTTGAAGAAGCTGTTGATAAGTTTACAAGAAGTATGCCACAATCTGTATGGCTTTTTCCTTGCCCAAGCAGAATTTAATCACTTTCAAACTATCCCCAGAACATCAGGGCTAAAAGAGCTTTATTATGCAGACTGACAGAAAAAATTTTTTTTTTTTTTTTTTATTAATCTTAAATCACATCTGAAATCTGTTTTTTTTAAATTAAGTAGACTTTTTTTTTATGATTTCCCCAAGATTGCTATGCCATTAAAATATCCTTTTTTTAAATTACATAAAAAAATTGCTTTTCACCTCACATCTTATTGTTTAATTAAATTAATTGGTGCAGATTCAGTTCAGTAAATTTTAATTGAAGCTTTAGAGAAGGCCTTACGACTGGGAATGAATAGAAAGCTTGGGAGTGTGCATACAAATTAATAGGTTGAGATCTTCGATAAATGGACGGAGCAACCCAGGATGAGCAGTACATGAATGAAATTACAGTTGTTGGTTCTTAGTAAATAGGATAGAAAGATAGGAAGGGATTATTTCCTTTGGAAAGCTGGAAAAAACCACCTCAACTCGGAATTCCAGCGAGAGAATTGAGAACGCCTTGGGATACCAAAGATGAATTTAATGAAAAAAAAATCATTGACCCCTTGAAACTAATAATAGGTAAGAATTTGGACTACATGTCAAACTTATATAATAAATCTTTAATTATGTTCTTGGGACTGTTTTGGATTTTATGTAGGAAGTTTTTTATTCACTAGATATACCAATAAGATTATTGAAAATGACGACAATAGGATTCAGAACATTTACGAGAATTGTCTTTCGACCATCCGCACCCCAAAAAAAAGGAAAGTGGTGATTGGCAGTTAGTGCAGAAACACTGATTGTGACAGGAAATGCTTTATAATATTGTACCTATAGCTTAACCTGTAATTGCCCAATTACGATACTCTCGTTCGCCCACAGTACTGTCGCAAGCATGCCTCTCTCAGCAATACAATTGAGGTTAGGTTTTCGTAATATTCGTAATATAACTTCAGAAACAATTGAACTTTTCAACAAAAGAAACAACATAATAGCTTAGAATCATTATTATTGTTTTGTTTTTTTACTTTCTTAATTTTATTGTTGAGTATTACAATCTACCAATAGTACTGAATGTGTTCATGTGTGTATTATAAATAGATCATTCTCAGGAGACTTGTCAAATTCTCACCTTTTGACTTAGATGTTATTTTTACGTGCCTCTAATTATTATGGAGTTGACTCCAATTATTGTGTATATAATTGGCGAATAAACCTATCATTAATAAATAGTGAATGGCCAAAATATATACATTTAAAGTAAATTTTGGTTAAAATGGTTAGAAGGTCATCAAGACTGTAAGTCCCAAGAGAGGAGTGAAGACGAGCTCAAGTATGTTACCACTATTATTTCGGATAATATTTGTTTTATAAGTTAATAACCTTGAGCTCCTCTGGCCTTCGACAATGCAACATCTCATAATATAGCAGTTTTAGCCTTGAATTCAGAGAATTTGTGTCAAAATGATCCTACAACTGAAATCATATTGTTGACATACTTCCGCTTTCACCATACCCTGAAGACCTAAGTTCTTGATGACATCCTAACCATTGGAAATGTTGAAAATTTTGAGTAATATTCATTTTTTTAAAAAAAGCACACTTTTGCTTTGTATGTGCTACTTTCGTTTTGAGCTAGGATTTTTTTCAATGTGGACAGTAAAAAACTTGAGAATTTTGAATTTAAAATTAAAAACTTACTTTAATAATAAATATTTTAGCCATTCACAATTAACTAATGATATGTGTTCTCACCAATAATATAAACAAAAATTGGAGCCATCTCCATAATAATCAGAGACATTTAAAAACAATCTTCTAGTCAAAAGACGCCAATTTGATAAGTCTCTTGAGAATGACCTATACATATCTACATATTTAAAACTTATATTTATTAAAAATACCAAAGATATATCTTTAGTAAAAAAGATAAATACATTATAAAAATAAACAAAACTCAACAAAAATATTAAAAAACAAAAATATTATTAAAATAATTCCCAGTGCTTCTATCTCGCTGTTTCATTGATATTCAAAGACCGTGAAGGCTGAGAGAGAGCACGAATATTTTAACAATAATTTAATTCGTTCATGCAATGGAATTTATTAATGAGTTCAGTTCTAGATACCAAATTCAATCAAAATCCTGATTGACAGGAAGAAATCCTAAGTAGCATCGTTATTGCCCATATGGAATGAATTAATAATTGAGAACTGGTTCATATACACGACAATCCCAATGACTGTTTTAATTCTGAACTTTAAATTTTAACTTGAAATAAATAAAACTTTAAATAATAACTTCTAACTTTATAACTTTAAATAATGCTTGTCGTTATTTCGCGGCGTCAAGTGAAGTTAACATAAAAAAAAAAAACCTATTGCTGCTGAAATTATTATTGTTTTTGAAGCCTCCCTACTCGACTGAAGTGAATCAACATCGCCCGAACAGGAAGCAAATATGATGGTATAAATTGTACGACAGCAGAGATAATATTTACAGTCATTAGGAAAATTAGAGCCAGGCAGATGATGCAGTATTGAAGGGTTGACAAGCAATTAGGACTTGTTAATATCAGTATGTAAATGGTTGGCAATGCGACTATATTTAGATGCAATAATAGTCTTCTGAATGCTCATTGGAGTATTACCATTTTAATAGAATGTGAGGTAATGGGCTGGGCCTGAGCTACAGCTAACCAATTCTCACTCTCTCCTCTCTCTCTCTCTCTCTCTCTCTCTCTCTATATATATATATATATATATATATATATATATATATATATATATATATACATGTGTCTCTCTCGTAACAACAAACTGAGACACTGCCGAGAATTATCCGCCCAGAAGCCCTATACGCTGCAGAGTGTCTGATACTGAATAGGAAAGGATTGTTGGACAAATTGGAGGTCCAGGAGAGGAAGATCCTGGGAAAGATACTAGGACCAATCAAAGTAGATGGAGAGTACATGAGACGACCAAACCAGGAGCTATATAGTTAGACTGAAAAAATCACAGACGTGGCCAGGAAGAGGCGTCTGGCTGTCTATGGACATATTACGAGGATGAATCAAACAAGGATGACCAACCGGCTTCTCAACTACTGGAAGAACAGGAAGATAGTAATACCATGGCTGATAGAAGTGAAGAAAGACTTGCAGGAACTGGAGATAACGGATAACGAAATCAGAACCCGATAACCTCTCAGCAGGAATAATCAAAGAAAAGAGGTTTCATGATAGACCACCTCGTAAGAAAACAGGCGCCCTCTGGACAAAGGAGAGAAGGGAGAAACACAGGTCCCTTAAGAATGACAACTATGTGCAATTAAAAAAACAAAAAAAAAAGTCTGGCCAAAGACTACATTAATAACAGTCAATTGATATTTACAATAATCTCAATTATAACTAATGAGTAAAAAAGAAAGAATATTCTTTTGCTAAAACAAAGAAAATTAAATACAATTGTACCGACAAAAAAAAAATGAAAAGAAAAAAACAATAAAAGAGAGAAAAAACGAAGACAATTAAAATATAAAAATAATAAAACAATCCAGAGTTAAAACAACGTCAAAAATAATTACTCACGACTAAACAGAATTTCATGATTGAAGGATATAAAAAATGAACTTATTCACAGAGCTCACTGCGATTCAATAATTCACAGCGTCTTTTTTGAGATGTGAGATGTTGAAAAAGGTGGAATTTGAAAGAGGAGAGAGAAGAAGAATGGCGAATATTAGAAGGGAGGGAATTCCAGAGGATAGTGGAGCGGAAAGGAACGTTCGAATGTATGGGTTCTGTGGGAGGGAGTATATAGATCAGAGAGGCGAGAACTTGTTTCCTAAACATACGATCTTTGGTGAATTGTCGGAGTTGACATGAATTTAAAAATAAATGGCAGATTTCAAATTCCAAATTAACTTGAATAATGTATTTAAATCACCCCAAAATTGTTCTTTCATTTACTGCCTCGTGTTGTTACCGCTATCGAAGGTAGTGGACGCCATTGTAACCACTTTTTTAGATAAAAATATGCTTGTAGCTAACAAAGGTCGAATTCCAAACCAACTAAGTTTAGCTAATTGGTTATAGGTTGTTTTGAAAAATATAAAAATAATTTTGAATTCGTAGAACAAATTTTAAGCTACAAATGTGGCTACAATGGCTTCCGCTATCTTCGATAACTCGGAAGAAACATGAGGCAATAAATGAAAATACAATTTTTTGGTGATTGAAAAATATTTTCTAAGTTAGTTTAGAATTTGACATTCGCCAGTTTGACATTTTGAAATTCCTTTCAACTCCGACAGTTCATCAAAGATCGTGTGTTTGATCAATCAAGCTGCTATTGGTCTCATTCCACTCCAAATATGAGACCAATGAGGTAAGTTCTCCATGAGGTAAGTTCAGATCCGATTTTTGATGCAATCAGTCGTTTCTTCATCAATTTCCAAAAAGTGTTATAAAACGAATTTTTCGTTTGTTTTTTAAAATATTTTTGGACTAAAAGCTGATCAAGACTTCATTTGCTGACGCATATTTATAGAAGCCCTTTTGTTCAGCGTTGTGTTTTTTATAAAACTCCAAAGGGTTGTCCATTTTGGGGGAGACACTCTGTAGTACATTTCTTTATATTACCAAGCAAATTTACTTTTCTTTGTGATGACATGTTTTCATATGCAACATTTATTATGTTTGTCTCCAATGTTATCTTTTATCCTCTTAGTAGAAATTAATTAATTACCAATTGATGAGGTAACGGAAGTGAGAAATATATTTATTATAGAATTTATTTTTTTATTATAAGCATTCCATGTGTTTATTATTCTTCATGAAATGAGGTAAAGGAAGTGAGTAATATATTTATTACAGAATTTATTTTTTTATTATAAGCATTCCATGCGTGTATTACTCTTCATGAATTCGAATCTGGCAGTAACCACATGAGGGTGCAGTAGAGATCAATTTAATAGGGACCAAAATCAATTTAAATCAGGAATTGAATTTGCGAATAAATTTTTTGGCATAATCAAAATATAACAAAATCGCCCATGATTTATAAATAATAATTAATATTAATCGTTATCATACATCCACATATTTTGTTAAAAATTAATTCTTAATTTATGGGTTTTATTCGCTTGAAATAAAGGTCAAGCACCAATAACTGATTATTTTTTTTCAGTTAAAAAATAACTATCACTTTTATAACATTTTTTGGTCAAAAATAACTCTTATTTATGATCAATGTTTTTTTTTTGCTCTAAATAAAACTCAAAATGCTTGCTCAAAATCAGAGTTAGAGTGGTTCCTCTAAAATCGTTAAAATCGTCATTTAGCCACCTTTTTACTGATACGATATGATTAAAAATAAACTACTAACAAGCCAAATATTCATGTTACAATTATATTTTGTTTTATCAATTTCATCTTTAATTCTTAGTTATTGTTTCAAAATATGTTAAAACAAGGTGTTTACATCTGTTCTTGAAAATCTTTATTTATATCTTCCTTTTTTCAGTCTTACTTAAATACTCTCCTCAATTTCATATTTTGTCTCCGTTATTATATTGATTTGAGCTTGTGAATTTACCTAAACAAGACCTGAAAAAAAAAAAAAAAAAAACATTTAAGTGCCTTTGAATATAGTTCAGAAACTGCGAAAAGATTCGGATCATTTATATGATTTTTGATCAAAATTTGTATAAATAGAAGTAAACTTTATTTCATTTTATTAATATTATTTAATTTTTTAATCTTCTGTATATATGGTGTGAATGAACTCGTTAAAGACTATTATCATTGTCATTTCTGAGAAAGAATGTAATATTACTCATTAAAAATAGTTTAATAATAAAAAAAAAGAAGAAATAAACGACTTATTTTAGTATTTTTTGAAATTATAAGGATTTAAGATCAAATTGGTTGAAAAACATAATTGCACCATGAAGGAAGTTTTGTTAGTAGTTTATTTATCATCAAAGTAGTTTATCGTCTCAGTAAAAAAGTGGTCAAATGACCGTCTTATGCCTAATAGTCTTAGAATAGGAACCATTCCCAATTTTGCTAGTACTAACTTTAAGCACGTTATAGCGTTTTGAGTTTTAAAGGAGAATCTTGGTTGGGGGTTGCGGTCAATAAATGAACACAATAAAAAAATATCTGATGTGGATAACACATGACTTCCTTGTATTCCTATTAAACTATAAATCGGTGGCTCAAAAAGTGATCCTCAATTTGGTTACTAGTTTCCGAAAATTGCAGTATCTCAAAAACGAAACTCTGCGTCGCAACATCCATCTATTGACACACACACACACACACACACACATACTCTTGTTTCTGGAGGTCTCATTCCGTTATTATATGTCGTTTTTTTTTCAGTAGGTAACATCTTTTTTTTTAGTGTTCCGTGGCAACATTAAAACTGTCAATATTACTAGATAAAGCATTGGAAATCGACAGTTTCGACATTTTAATCGGAAATATCCACTCAACTTTTATCTTATTTTCATGCTGCAGACTTGTTGATCTCATAAATGGGGTGGAAAACCAGTATTTTACACTCAATTTTAAACTTAAAACAAGTAATCAAAATGTTTAATTGGATTGGAAACCAAATTGCGTTTGTAACCTTTATTACCGAAACATATGATTTCTCTTTTAATTTAAATATAATTTTTGATGTAAGCTTATTATGACCTTCAAGTAAAGTACCCTTTTCGGCTCACCAATTTGAACCAAAATATAGTAAATACATTCATATCGATGTAAAAGACTTAATTACCAAATTTGAGATGTTTTAAATTATATTTTAACATAATGTTTGGAAAAAGTCTAATATGACCTTCAAGTAAAGTACCGCTTCCGGTTTTCCAATTTAGACCAAAATCTAGTATGTTATTTAAATCAATATATAAGTTATAAATACTAAATTTGAGAAGTTTTGCATAGTATTTTAATATAATTTTTGATGGAAATCAATTTTGACCTTCAAGTAAAGTACCACTTCCGGTGATCAACCAGTAACTAGTAAGCTTTAGGCCATCATTATTTTTTAATTCTAAAATTAAAAATCTACTCATGATTTGATTTTTTGCCATGGGATGAAACACCATCTCCATCGATTTTCGCTCACTATATATATCGAGAAAAAAAATTGGAAATGGCCTAAAAATCTACTAAGAACTAAATACTTGCGTCTCTCAGTCGTCACTCTGGCCTTGACCATTGCTAGAAGTCTTAAAAATATATTGTATGTAATTATAAAAGTCTTTCACTCTTAATGAACTACAACTGTCCACGATAATGAATAAAATATACATTTATATTGTTATTTGTGGAAAAAACGTTTTATGTTTTTCCTGTAAAATTTGCTGAATGGTGCTGACGCCTCGCTTCATTTGATCATGCATTTTTAATTGAGGAAGTTGTTGGAATGGAGGAAAGAGTTGAATAAAAATGCCAAGTCAATTATGCTTTGACGATAAAGCGGAGAGGAAAAAAGATTTAGATACATGGGATTCGAATATACTTCAACCGATACTCCTCATTTAACAGAAACCTATTTTCCTCATATATTTTTAGAATTAATTGCAACACAAACGATAGCGAGGATTATTTAGCTGGCAAATATAGATGCTAGGTTGAACTTGCGGAGATTCGGAGTATCTGCCGTAATAAGATAAAAGGTCTTAACTCCAGTATAATTTTTCTAAATAAATTTTCTATTGTGATAGAATTGGTCTAAAAAATAAACCTTGTTATGCCATTAGAAAGTAGTGTCAGTAGAAAGTAGAAAGAAGTGTCAGTTAAACCAATCGTATGGATTCAACAATTGCATATAGGGTTTCCAAATGCCATGGAAAAGGTGTAACATTTAGACTAATTGGGATATACTATGAAATTGTACTTTGAAAAATGATTTGGAGTTATACCCCTTTAGCTTGCCAGAGCAGTTATTCGGTATGGTACACCTGCCAAGCTCTATAAGGGCAAGTTTTTTTTAAAATGTTTTGTCACGGAGTAGTTACGTAATTTTTGTTAATATTTACATCTGTAAAAATAAATTAAATCAGCATCATAGACATGTAAACTTTTAATTTCTCTTTTCAATATTTCATAAAAATGCGATTAAATCACGACATACAACAACATATAACATTTACTCTTTGGCGAGACACCTGCCTTCCGGTTTATTTCGGGAACCACTGAAATGAGTATACTTGAATTGATTTTTAAAATTAGATATATTTAATTTTATTATTAGTTTATATTTTTTTTAATCTATATTACCAAGTATATATTTTTTTTTAATTTCAGTCTGGTCTCAGTAATTTCTTTAACACAAATAAAAAGAGTATTTGTATAATATTTTGTTTTAAGTTCACGAAATTACCCGTAATAACATTAATTAGGAAAGGGAGTAAAATTGTTGCCACTGCGAACAGAGGTTCCACTGCATATCTGCTAACATAAATTTGTTATAAGCAAATGATATTCTTTCTCCATAATCAATAACTGTCAATAAGAAACTGTTTCACTTTTTTTTTATTTTTTATTTGAACATAAGTTGTTCTGTCCTATAAAGGGTAAAAGTGTAAATAAATAAAGAAATAAGAAAATAAAAATTATACAAATATAAATAAAAAGCAATGTAAAATAAAGTGATGAAAAACAGGAAAAGTTGAAATAACTTTAAAAACTTCTTTTTTTTTTATGTGACGATGGTTGGCCGTATTAATGCCTTTTTTTTAAATCATTAGTCACAAGTAACACAAAGATGTGCAATTTATAGAGATGTGGGTCTGCACGATAGCAAGAGAGTCTGACCCACGATATCTGATAAATCAAGAAGGAAATGGTCCGGATGGCAGTCAATAACATAAAATAGTGTTAAATTTTAGATCAATTTTTATGGTTTGTTATGGTTTGTTTAAATTATTAGATTTTTTAGTCATTCCAATTACATCTTCCTGATTTCAATAAAACTTAATTAATTAATAATTAAATTAAATATTATTTTTAAAAACGTATTGTTAAAGTTATTATGTGATTAAAACAATAGTAAGTTGCACGCTAGATTGATGAAGATGGCATAAATAAATAGTTACCACTATTTAACGTTATTTTTGACACCCACTAGCTAATTTTCACTAAATCTCGGGTATAAGATATAGATAAAGTTAATATTTAAAGTCTATTCAAATCAATAAGGTTTGATTAGTATGAATATAACAAAAAATAACATAAATCAACAATAAACAGTCAGTGATATCACTAATTTGCGATACGTGATCGATTTATTTAAACTTTTTGGATATTATCGATCCATTATTGGATTATCAGATACCCTGTTTATAAAAATACTATCGACTTTAAGATCGCACGCTCAAGTATCGATTTTTTTTAACTTTTCGGATATCTTCGATATTGAGGTCCATCGTTGGCCTTCTTATGAAAATACGATTTAAGATCGCACGCTCGCATATTGATTAAAATGAGCCTCGATATACTAACTGATACTTTTTAATGGATTCAAACTACAATACATAAGATGTACATTTCGTAAACTAGTTGCCTGATTAATGTATTAGTACGATACCAATTCTTTATTAAAAAAACAAAACATAAATAAATACAAATATGTAATTTAGAATTGCTTAGTTTAACAAAAATCATTTGCCCGCTCACTAATAGAAATTATTGATAAAAGATGGGAGTTGAAGTAGCATGATTTTTTTTTTAATTTTAAATAATTTTTATGTAATTAATCTAATTTAACAACAAACAAGAGTCACTTTAGTACTTTGACACTTAGCTTTATATATATATATATATATATATATATATATATATATATATATATATATATAATTTAATATTATATTACTTAGTTGAAGAACTACTTATAATTATTATCTTAATAATAATAAATAAAAATTGATTTTGTGCAGTTTATGGGTCCGTTGGGGAAAATAAAGAAAACTAATGTGGCGGAGGTGCAATTATAGATAAATACGTGAACTGTTTAATTAAGGAAGCAAACGTCGCACATTTTATCAAGTGTGGTAAATGAGATGGAAAGACCCAATAGAAATGAGGAGGAAATCCTTTATAATACACTGGTATTTATAATACACTGGGCGTATTATAATATACAGTATTATAGGGCGTATTTATAATGCACTCCTTTATAATACACCGGGCGTCATAAGAAAGTAGAAAACCATGGCTAAAGAGAAGACAATGACAAACAAGTATCGAATCGTAGAACAGTCATAGTTTAAAAAAAATTGTAACAACATTTGAGGGAATTAAAAAAACAATTATAAAGAGTACAATCGGGTGCCATAAAATCTCGATTAAATATCATAAATAAAAATCTGATTAACAGCATATGACATTTGACTTAAGTGGAGGCAGAAGGAAAAAAAAAATATGAAAACGTAAGACAAATTATATATTTTTATATGAAAGTGGAACTATTCTGATTTGAATGATATAGAATATGACATATAATCAGTCATATAACCATATTAAAAAATATATTAGGTTTTTATTTTTTTTTAAGTAATAGTCGTATTTACATACTTTAAAAATTTGAATACGTTAAATATTTTAAACTTTAAAAACAGTTATCGTACTAAACAAATTTTCTACTACGGTTCTTTTGAACATAGGTATTCAAAAAACTTATGATATGTTCCAAAAGTCGATAATACTAAAAAATAAATTTGAACGTGATTGATCATACGGATTTTGAGAAAATGTTCCTTATGCTAACATAATTCCACCTCTCTTAAACCGGTTGGTAGTTAGTGCATGTGGAAAAAGGTACCAAAAAAATCCTATTTGCTCCACACCTACTGTTAGTTTGGAAGGGAGCGATTTTGGCGGGTGTTAGTTGTAACATGTTATAATTTTAATTTGTATATAACTTATTATTAATTATGTATGCAACTATATTCTTGCATTTATGCTTTGGGTTTATGTTTTATTTGGATCAATCCTATTCGACTTTTTAATTCTTTATAAAGCAGGTTTGATTAATTAGTGCATCAAAACGTCAAAGCTGGTCAACCCCTGATAATCCATTAATTAATGCCAAACAATCATGAATTCACTAATAGATAGCTCTAGATATCATAGATCAATAACCTCTCAACTAAGGTCACTGACGCCTGTCTTTCGTTTTATATTTGTTAATCTCTGGGTTAATATCCTATAGGTCTTCAGATAATTTAATAATAATATTATCTGAGATTTATTGTTGTCTAGAGTTACCGATATATCAGGTGTGGGTTCTGAATTGAAACGCAAAAAGTGGATTATTGAGAAATATGGTTGACAGTGAGTGTTTGGCATTTTGGTGGTTGCTGTTTGCAGATGAGATATGAATGGGTCCTGTTTGTATGCCCTATTAACTTCCTAGGCCTCTCTAGTGTTTCTTGTTAACTATATTCTACAATATATAGTTTTGAGAAGAGTCTAAACTGATTTCTAAATCTTTAAAAACTTAGAGTCATGTAGCTACTAGGAATCCTTTTTTTTAGCAGTTCTCAATCCTTTTGGAGGCAAATCAACTCTTTTACATTATTCATAGCTTTCTATTAATCGCACTCCATAAAAATAAAAATAAAACTTACAAATTCTGAAGGTTGAAAAAGTGCTGTAATCTGGTAAAAGAAAAATCTGGTAATGGCCTAACTTTCGGTAGATGAATGATATGGAACGCGCTCAATAATAAAAACCTTAAGTCCAAGACACTTATTTTTAATGACTATTATCAATTTTAAATATGAATTTGTTAGAGAATTTAATTTGTAATTTTGAAAAGTAATATTGTAGTATCTAACAGAAGTAATATTGAAGTATCAGCCAACCTAATTTTGTGTATAAAATGTTTTAATTTAAGTTTATATTACTACCATAATTCTTATTGGTTCTACCTTTTTCATAGGCTTATTTGGAATAATGATACTAGAGATCTGGAAGTTTGGTAATAGCAATTTCTTGTGTTGGTATACATATATGTATATCGGCAGGCATATATATCGCTCTGGGATACTTTTAACGTACATACATTACGCGGACAGAGCCTTTAAGTACCCCAGTTCAACGAAACACACTGAAATATTTTTCAATCTTCACAAGATCATTGCAGTCCATAAGTTGTTAGAAACGCCATATTTTTTATTTTTATTTTAATGTTATATGATTTTGAATTATTAAAAATTTTAATTTTTTTAATTATCTGATTTAAACGAGAACCACGTGCTTTCAAAGGACGGCAGTATCCTAATTTTTCAGGCCTCAGGATGGTTAATGAGCATAAATTACTAGCATTAGTGATTGATAAATTATTTGCCACTTCTATAAATTTGTTTTATTGAAAACTAGTTTCGAATGTTATACATTCATCCTCAACTGAGGATCCTCATCCAAGAACTATTGAATTGAAGACATGGTATTGGGCAATGAATGTATAAGGCAATGAATGTATTGAGGATGAATGTATAACATTCGAAATTAGTTTTCAATAAAACAAATTTATAGAAGTGGCAAATAATTTATTAATCCTTAATTAGATTGATCCTTCTATACCACCATGCGGATGTCAATTAATTACTAGCATAGTTTAAACATATAAACGTTTTTATTTTCTGTTACAATTAAGTGCTTTTGTAAGTTATGCCTGTTTAATAAATTCATTGCCAATACCATGTCTTCAATTCAATAGTTCTTGGATTATGTTTTTTTTTTTTTTCTCGCTTGTTAACTCGCCAAAGCTGCTTTACGCTAATCTGCTGATAATGATCGATTTTTCAAAGGCATTCAACCATTTAATGAGGTTCTAAAAAAAAGCCCGATCTCATTAGATTTAATTCATACTCGGCCTGATTTAATTTTCAATCAAATTTATTTATTCAAACTTATTAATATTCACAATATTTAAGTATTTTTTAATTTAATTTAATAGGATAATGTTCAAATAATTTCATTGAATAATTGATGCACTCGGTATTACACCATTGCCTGAAATTGAAGAAAATAACATAAGTTAAAAAATATTTAAATAAAAAATATAAATATTAAAATAATGAAAAAAAATAATATAAAAATATAATGGAATGAATATAGTAAAATAATATTAAATAGTTTAGTAAATATGGCTTACAATGACATACAATTTGAAATAACCTAAACCTAAACCATCACCGTCACATCAAAGAGAAAAGGTTTGGCTCCCTCCAAAAGGCATAGTGCCGGAAGACTGCGTAATACACAGGGTAAGAACTGGATACACAACAAGCTGACCCGTCACTACCTGCTTTTACGACAACACCAACCAATGTTCCAGCTATGTGACAGTGTTTATTTAAATATAGAATATTCATTTAAATGCCAAAAAACATCACAGAGAAAGGCAAATGATGACTGCTGACCGTTCATTCCCATATAAAGAGAATCATGGAATCGACAAAACAATAAAATATCCAAAAGCTATTAACTTCATCGGAGTAATTTAAGAAAACCTATTGGCCCAGCAATCGAAGCGACGAGTCGTTAAATAAATGCGAAACAAATAAAAATATATAACTATAATATTCCTAAATTGTGATTAATCTATCTAGAAACTTTAACAATAACTATGACTGTTAAGTATAATATAAGTAGTGGTATGGCTTAGTTATGGAATTATTATTTATTTTGTTCGCCCCCATCCTTAAGGGTCATTGGCGTATTATGTAAATATTATTAAACCCAATTGTAAAATTCTGATTTTCTTAAATATCCCAAAAGTTTTCTTATCGTGTATTTTTCATCCTGAATTTATTGTATATATGCATATACTTATGAAATTAGAATGTACAATAAATTAATTAAATTATTCAAAATAATATAAAAGAACAGGAGACGAACATTCAAATATTTATAAATATTGACTTCAAAGTAATTTTTATTCCTATTAAAAGCGATAATAAACATAAAGACATATATTTTCATGGACCTGCTTGTTATTTGTATGGACGAGGTATGGAAGGCCTGCAAAAGGGAAACTCCGAGAGCCATAGCAGGATATTGGAGCCTCGTGCCAGTTATGGTGCAAGCGTTTAAATATGCAGATGATGTTGTATTAGAAGCAGACATCCTCCAGAAACTACAGGTAGCAATAACGGAATGGAGTGAAGAACTTCAGTTGAGGGGAATGACAATAAACACTGAGAAAAGCGAAGCTATGCTGGTTTGAAGAGATGAGAATGAGAGAATAGTAACTTATAATGGAGTACCTCTTCAATTTGTGGATGCTTACGAGTACTTGGGAACAATTATTTCCAGAGATTAAAAGTAGATCATGAGGTCCTACATAGAGTCAAAAAAGCTAACGGAGTATACTCTCAGATACGCTCCACAATTATAGAAAGGAAGGAAATAAGCAGTCAAACAAAGCTCCATCTATTCAAAACTGTATTCCTACCAGTTTTGCTCTATGGTGCGGAGTTGGTCCATCCTGGATCGGCATACGAGCAAGGTGGCAGCATCGGAGATGAGGTTCCTGAGAAATATCCAAGGGAAAACCCGAAGGGACCGAATTCGCAATGAAAGAATCCGGGAGAATCTAGGGGTCTCACCAGTTGGAGAGATAGTGGAGTAGCGCCAACTTAAATGGTTTGGTCACTTGAGCAGAATACCCATTCACCCAATGATCGAAAGATAAAATTTACTACAAATATTTTATGAATTTCGTTATTACTTTTTTATCAAATATACTAATCACATTCTAACATATAAAAATATTTTAGTGGATTCTATTTCACAAAATTGTTATTATTTACATATTATTATTACATATTCGGACCTTAGTTTGAGGAAAACACTATTGAACTTAATTAACATCAACTGATAAAAATTGTATATCAGCCTGTTCCAGTATTGGAGGAATAATTTAAAATATAACTCAATTAATGTAATTATAATGTAATAAATACTCATGTAAATCCTAAATTAAGAAGAGGATTGTTCAAGGAGAGTTGCAAAAGTACAAATTGTTTCTAATTATCCTTTAATCCCTGAATATATTTTTTTTTGAGGGCCTAATGGGCATTAACCACCAGCATAGAGTTTCCAACCCTTCCACAGATTTTTTCAGGCCTACCGACCGTCCTATACAATCTGGGGTAGAAACACAACCGGTATCGCTGCCTCAACTTCAAATATTGAACATAATAAATATAACATTTGAGGGAAATTTCTTATTAATCATCAAGTAGGGGATTGCCTTGATTTGGGAACAATATTCAGTGCACATTAAGCGGAAATTTGAATAGAAATATTGGATCTAACTAATAAATGTTATTTACTAATTGTTCTATAAATTGAGTTATTTTTAATAAATTAATCTATTTCTGACAATTTAATCATTCAGAAGAGTAGGGAAAGTTATAGGAAAGAATATTGCTAAAGTATAAAAAACACTGAACTATATATATATATATATATATATATATATATATATATATATATATATATATATATATATATATATATTATTTTTTTCATAGCCGCTTCTATGGTTAAATATAGTGTCTTCTTATTTATTCTCCTTTTGGTGTAAAATCTATTTGAAGGGGGAAAAGGGACATAATCTGTATATAATAATATGTACAACATAATATGTATTATATTTTATGGAAAGTATTTTTAATGTAACTTTTTTTCTCTCTTTCTACCACTATATTGCTTAAGGTCCTAAGTGATCAAAGTTGAGAAAATTATTGGACAATGTAATTTTTAACTGTTCAACAAAAAAAAATTTACCTTTGACTGATCCTCAACCATATTATCTACATAATTAAAATATGTTAATCGAGTATGTGATAGTAATATCCCTGCTCGCAGGAGTCAACTTCACACCTAACACATCGTTAGGTCGCTTTTTAGTTCACAAAGATACAGAGGAATAAATCTCGAACATCCCACTGTTAAATTGGTTAGTAACCTGAAATCTGCCCTAACTGCCTTAGTTAGAGTGTATTAAAATCTTGAACTCAATTAAAAAAAAAAAAAGACGTTATTTTACTATCTTTAAATATTTATAGGACAGTTCCTGCAAATGGATTTCTCATGTGTAATATATTGAGGTTTGTTTTAATTTTTATATTTTATTTAAGCTTTTAAGCTAAATATACATTTATTATTATTATCTTTATTATTCTAGAGTTTTCATACAGTTTTTTATCCATTCCTATTATATTAGGAGGCTTTATTTTTATTGAATATTTTATTATTTTGTTGTATTTTTTTAAATATTTTTTTTTATATTTTAGTTGATTATTTTGTTTATATTTCAGTTGATTATTTTAATTTAATTTTTATATATTAATTAATTATTTTGTTTATATTTTAGTTGATTATTTAATAATAAGGGCCAACTGTAATTTATTAATTGTTTCATTATCGTGCACATTATTATTATTATACATATGGCTCAATTTTCACGTGTGGGTATTAGTTAATAAATACTTCTATAAGTGTTTTAAATATTGATGGATTATACATTATTTTTAAGATTTTAATCTATTTGTGACATTTATAATATAATAATTCGGGTTAAATAAGAAAATTAAGTGGAAAGAATATTGTTAGAAATAATTGAAAAGGGAAAACATCGATAAAATAAAATTTAAAAGAAAAAAAGAGGAATGAAATAATAGGTACTGTTGATTAACACTAGAGAGAAATGCTTTATTAACAGCAATGCTCCCCAAATACATCGAGTTATAATAACAATAATAATAAAATTAAAATAACAATATAATATTTAAATAACATAATAATTGAATTCATATTATTTTTATCATGTTAAATTTTTGTGTGTAGTCTATAAAATTGTGCATGATCTATTTAGGTAGCCTTATTTTATTTTATTTTTTCCTCTCTCTATTACAGTTTAGTTATTTCACTGTAACCTTTTTTACCTGTTTGCTGTAAATGTGTAATAAAGTGTATTTCAAATGTATTCCAATTTCTATAATTTTGTTCTTCATTCGTTTTGTTCTTTTTCTGAATAATATTAAAATTATTCATGCATATATTCAAAGATCCTACACCTAATTAAGTAATGTAGTAATAAAATACCCTCCACTTCAAATCTAAGAAGATTTGAACTTATGAAAAGTACCTTTAAGTTTTGTATAAAACAAATAATACATTCTCCGAAATCCTGACAGTAGTGAAATGTGGCTGAGTTTCCATCCTCAGGATTGCATAAAACAAAAAAAAAAAAAAAAAAGTTGTGGAATAAGTTAGGAAATATGGCCACAGCTGGGGTAAGATATACCCTACCTCTCTTAAAGTCTACCGTTCTTCTCTGTGAGTGTTCTTTTTTAAGGATACATATCTCTGAAATAGGTTTCTGTACCTCGAATGATTTCCTAGCTTTATGTATTATAAAAATTCTTACAGGTACCACTTTGCTTACTGGATAAATGTCAAGTTTACTGTTATATAATAATTATATTGATAAAAATCATTCAGGTTCATTACAATAATTACAGTTATCCATTGAGACCACTCTAGACCGACCCGCCCCGCTTCGGCCTTTTAAAAAAAGTAAAAGTGAAGGTAATTGAATGAGAGCCCGCACACTATACCGCTCCGCTCTGTCCCGCGCCTGCAGACCAAACCGGTATCGTTCTATTTTGGTTCGAAAAGGGATATATATATATATATATATATATATATATATATATATATATATATATATATATATATATATATATATATATATATATATATATATGTGTGTGTGTGTGTGTGTGTGTGTGTGTGTGTGAAGAAATAAAAATCAATTTTATTTAATTCCTACCCTTTCAGCAGAAATCCTTTGATAACCACCATTATCATCTTTTCATGCAAAAAATGTATTAAAATGTTTATAAATAGAGCTTTACACAAACCTACGAGAGCAAGAAACAAAGAAATATTTCATTGAAGAGTTTATTTCTATTACTTTAGAATGGAGTTATGACAAATTGATGAATTAAAACATTACAAGACGTATAAAATTCGCACAACGTGAGGAACCACTTTACTGTAAATAATAAATCGTTTCTGGTTTAAATTGTGGAATCAATATTAAGTAAAGTTCATATCAGTGCCAAATCAATTTTTATGAACTTAATTTTATTAATATAATCTTAAAATGTTCGTTTTG
>OX411310.1:91482553-91511787 GCA_948150685.1 Rhaphigaster nebulosa
GGACATCCACCAAAAATCATATCTTTGAAGATCAATTACAGCACTTCTCACTTCAACCGTCCAGAAAGACACACCAATCAGAGACTCAGCTGTTGTTATGTTACCTCCCTATGCCATCTGTATGTGATTGGATGTTTTAGAGTGATGTGATGTCTATGTTCGATGCGTCTTTCTGGACGGTTGATGTGAGATGTGCTGTATTTGATCTTCATGGATGTGATTTTTGGTGGATATCCTGATGATGCCTGAATTGGCGAAACGTTGATTGGTTAGTTGGTTATCGGTATTATATAATTTGTAATAAGATCCTAACTGTCTTTTCTAAAAAGCACCTGAATGACCATAGCTGTTATGCATTCATTCCCCTCCTTGAAACCCAACCTTAAAACGCCTTTTAAATATGTTTTCCAGAAGATTCATCAGAACCGTAGCATTAAAATTGAAAAAGTCCAACCCTTACACGTCATGGGTCATTCGCATTGTCTTTTTAGACTTCCTGATCCCATTCAAGTCATGTTGCCTGTAATGTATGTACAATTTATAGCTATCTTTTTTTCGTCATTAGTCACTCGCATATTTTAACAGTCATCTATACTAACCATTAAGGAAAGAATTTTCTCAGGCACTTAAAACAAGAACTTAGCCATAACAGGACAAGTATAGGATTTCAAGGATAAGTATTCCTTCAATTTTTCTACGCTCATATCCTTGAGTTCCGTCAAATCCGTATTCTCCTCAATCTGGAGACTTAACGTATATAGAATTTCCAAATCAATTTTAACCTTTTCCATTTCAATTGTAACTCTTTCCAATTCGAATGCAACTTTTTTAGTTCTAATTGTTACCTTTTATATTTAAATTTTAAATTTTTCCATTTCAATTGTAACTTAATTTTACTTTAATTAACTCATAAATATTATATTTTATTATTTAAGTAATTATTTAAATTTCGATAATAAATTTTGAAATAATTTTCAATTCGGGTAAAAATTCAATAAAAAAAACGTAATCGAAACCCTCAAAAACCTATTAAAAAATCACGCCCATATCAAAGTAAACTTCAAAAGGTAAAAAGAAATGCGCTTGCGCGATCGGAAATCCGATAGTAAATTCGGAACCTGATAAACGATACCTATACCAAATAATTTTCGATTTATTATTATTTTGAATAATTAGTAAATTCGGAAATTAGTAATATAAAAAGTAAATATCGGCATTTGCAAGTTTCAAAACGTAATAAAAGATCACCAAATCGATATAATCTACACTCCCTTCCCTTATAAAATATTTATAAAAAAATTAAAAATTAACAAACAATTTCCGGCTGGGTTACAATTGAAACGGAAAAAGTTACAATCGAAACAGAAAAAGTTACAATTGAAATGGAAAAAAATTACAATTGAAACAGAAAGGTTTAAAATTGATTTGGGAAAGGTTACTAATGATTTGGAAATGGTATAAATGTCCTCACCTTTGTACAGAGATTAATTTTCCATATCACTCTAGAGTCATGGTGTATCTTGACATGATATTAAAATTTAGTTCGTAAGAATTATAGTCAAATGGTTATGTAACATTTTTCGATTATAAAAGTTAATCTCTTAAGTCTTCACTGTTGTTAATTCGTTAATTCCCGATAAAGGCTATGAACATTATCACCGCGTTGAACGAGTATGTCCTTATTGGATCTTGTTACATTCAAGTTGTCATAATTAATTTACTTACCAATTGATCAGCACGAGAAATGGCGACTTGGAAGAGAGCAACTAAATGGAACAGAGAGACTGAAGTAGAGCTTTTAATTACAACCTGAAACTTAATCTGGCAAGGGAAGGGTTTCTATCAGCCGCTGTTCTTTTTCAATAATGGCATGTTTCCATTTTTAGCTCTAGATAATTTGCTTTACTCTTTACCTTGTGCTGCTTTTTTTATAGGAGAAAAATTTACCGAATCCGTCCTTTTTATTTTCCCATCTCTAGTTTTTTTCTTCATGCTGTCTGTCTATATGATCAGTTATAAAAAATATCCCATGATATCATTATTTAATAAACCTCTTGACAAAATTTTAATTAAATACTTTTTTCTTTTTTTTTAGACTGAGAGATAGGGGCTAACCTGATAAAGTACAATAAAAAGCCCTAAGGGCGGAAGAGACTGCCCTAATATTTACACAGCAGATTAAGCGCTCTCTCTGCAGACTGGGTAATTTATTTTACTGTAGGCGCTGTCTTAGAGCAGTTTAGTTGTTAACTTTTAACCTGTTTTACCGAATCAACTACCACTTTGTTACGATTTACCACCTCTACTGATGATAAGCTTTAACTGATATAGATGTTATCGCTTTTATATTTCGGCACCAAAATTTAAATTTAAGTGTACGATAGATTATTTATTGCAGCATTTCGATGTCCTAATAAAATTCGTTTGATCTGTATATGTCATTACATTTTTAGCTGCTTAGTTGAATATTAATTTATTTTTGCTATATATATATATATATAAACTGAAATGTTTATGAAATTTTAAAATAATTTTTAAACAATTCTTGTTCCTTGTATAATAAAAATATTCTGCATCTATGAAGAAAAAATGTATTGATATTTACTAATTGATGTTTAATAATAATGTAATGAAATGATGAACATACTAATGATGTACTAGATTCACTAAATGGGCCATAATTGACTCTCTAAGAGTCTATTACTCTTACCCTTTGAATCAGTCCATGAGCAATCATATTGAACCTGCCATTTTTAATTTTTTTTTTTTTTTAAATCGGACTCAGATTGCAGTGAGTTTCAAGTGCATCGGTCAAGTATTTTCTCGTCTTATCTTAGGCGTGTGCAGCATCCATTGTTTACAAAAATTGTGTGCTAAAATTAAATAAAAAAATTAACGCTATTGGGCCACAAAAAAGTTTTAGTTGAAGTTTTTGAACTTAAGTTCTAAGCAACATGTTTTTATTTATTTATTTAAATATAACTTGGCATCTGGTACATGTGCTGCTGTGGAACCTCAAATGCTTCCGTGACAAAATAACTCAGGTGTGCACCTGCTGATTTAGATCCGATTACCAATTGACATTAAGATTTTAATTATTTCTCAGCGTTTTTTCGATGACAAAAGGACTGCGGGATATACGAAAACAGATTTATTGATAAAGTGCCTTAGTCGTTTGAGAACTTAATGTTGAACGGAGGGGTTTCAGATTTGAACAAGGATACCTCATATATATGCAAAATAAATAAAATAAAATTAGCCGCTAATATTAGTGTAAATGATGAGAAAAACATTTAATTATACTAGCGAAAAAAAAGTATAATAAATTTTCATTTTTTTTTCAAAAACAAAACAAATGATGTAAAAATGTGGACCGTATATATTTAAACATGATAATCCACGTTAAATCTTGTTTAAATGTAAATTCATCAAATATCCGTTAATTTTCTGTTTATATATAATTTAATACGGCTTTTGCAATCAGTGCTTAAAAGCTCATTGACCGTACGCAGCCAAAGCATGCACAAGATGATTTGAAAATCAAATAATACTTGACTAATTAATAAATATTGCCAATAGGCTTTCCCTTTGCTGTAGTTTAAATCAGTAAATGTTTCTAATACCATTTATCCTTTTCTTTTTTTTTTTCTTTTCTCACATTAACGTTTCTTTTTTTACGAGTATATACTACCATGATTTTACAAACTTACTAGTCTTTATGATATATACTAATGTTTTATTTCACGCTTTACACATTATCTTTTTTTATAAAAAATTTAGAAAATCAAGTAGCTACATTTTATTTTATTTTTTACAATGACTAATGTTTTAGTTGAATAGTAATAAAATTAAAATTCCTGACCGTTTTGAGATTAACGGCAGATCATTTTTCGTACTTTAAGGTATATTATGTAAGTCAATTTACAGAACTTGTACATAAGTATGACCCTATTTATAATGTTTATTTTATTTCGATTTAACTTTAATTTAAATTTTTCTCTAATTATAAATGTTTTTTCTTTTTTTATTGTCATTATTTTAATTCTATTTGATTATTTTTTTTATTTTCTTTTTATTGTACATTTACTTTGGTCAGAAAATATGATAGGAATGGTTTCATTCATCATTATTACTCATTGCCCTTGAATTTGTCAGATTGCAACATTTGTAAACTTAAAAAATAATGAAAAAAGGAAATTATTTTTAGACATATTTAAAACAATAGTTTACTTTTAAATCAACACTTAACATCACCTGAATATATTTATGACCTATCGTTCATTGAGTAAACGTTTAATATAAAATCAACATGCTTTACATTTTTTTTTTTTTTAATACCAATTGAAGTTAGTGCGTCAATGGAAAGACGTAGGTATGCATTAGAAATATAAATAATTTCATCTATACTTGAAAACTAATAGCCTAATGCAAAGTAAATAAATCTACAAAGATGCTTAATATTATAAAATTAATTAGTTTAATTCAATATTATAACTTATTCAAGAAAAATTCAAAACGATTAAAAACTGAAATAAAAATGCAAGTAGTGTTATGGTGTACTTATGGTATAATTATTTTTTTTTCATTCCGAAGTAAGCGTATATGTATATATATATATATATATATATATATTTATTCTTCTTTAATAGTTCTTTAATGTAATCAGATAAATAACAAAATCTAAAACAGTACACATAATTTTTTTCCCCCGATCTGTCGTTACACTGTGCGATATCCGTTCCTGAAACGAGCTTATTACATCACACTCTGTCCCACGATAATAAATAAATAAGTAATAAAGGGTGTGAGATTTTTTTTGTAGATCGTGGTTTGACTAATTCTGTCATCGAAAATGAGCTATTATTCTAGATAAAACAAAAGCCAATTTATTGATCGGGCACCACATTTTTCCCTTTTTCAAAAATATTGAATGAAGGATTTTTTTTTTTTTTTTTTAACTGAAAAAGGACTGACTGATATTTAGAAGTGAAAGGATAGAGGTAGGTTGTCCCCGAATTTAATTAAAAAAATAATCCATATTCATGGAGGGCCGGCGTCAGTGGAACAGGTTTAAGCTTCACAGGAAGGCACCTAGTCAATTACCTTGCATGATTCCTCCAATTCAAAAACGTCCGAACATGTCTGCCTCAAATGTTGTAGTGAGGCCTTTGTAGTTGGTCAGGTGGGATGGGGGGGGGGGGAGGACGAAAGGGCTTTAGTTCAGTCAATTAGCGGTTATACAGCAGTTTTCATTTTGTAGAACATAATTTTAAAAAATTGGATCTTGTGGCTTCCCAATACAGATTTTTATAATCAAATTGAGATATAAAATTATTTTTATCATAACGCTTATTATTTATTCTTTCTAAAGTAGTTTTATAGATGAATCAGTTAAGAAAGAAAATTAGTAGTACATACAATAACAACAATATAGAGTGCTGTACTCACATTGTAATATATAAGTTTGTTGCTGCATTCACGCGAATAAAAGAATCACAACACATGCATATTTTAAGGCTGTATAGTTAAAATTATAGCAGGCTATAAAATATATATTAATAGCAGTCCCTTCATACATTAAGACGAATATTATGAGTAGAAATGTCATGGCAGTAACGACCACAATAATGGACAATTTAAAATAAATAATTAAAAACAAAAAAATTAGTATCATTAGAAATTTACAGAACTTTTCCAAGCACATAAATAGATAAATGATTATTAAACATTAAATTGAGATATGAAAAATATTAAGATCTTTAATATATATTATGGATAAAGAAAATAATTTCTTATAGGTCCCCAGGATTTAAAACAAAAATCTGTATAAATTACAGCAATATTGTGTCTACTAGTGTCTTTCTGGTCTATGTACAAGCTTCCGACTGGTTGTGGCACAGTGAATTGCTTTTCAAGCTCAAAATCCATTTACCCCAATCCTTATTCCTAATCCTCCGATCCTATCTCTCCAATCGTTCATTCAGAGTTTACTGTGGTACGGAATTCTCCAATTGTTACCCTATCGGGTGTTTCACAAGGCAGCGTCTTAGGCATTTCTACAATTCTCGACAATTTTCTGGCGACATTTGCTGATAATACCGTTATCTTATCATCCTATTTCAACACTGAAACGGCATCCTTAAACCTGCAAGGAAGCCCTCATCAAACAATGGCGCATCAAAGTCAATGAATCAAAATGTAAGCATACCACATTCACCTCCGATGCAGATCCTGCCCATCAGTCCATTTTAACTCCAAACTACTTCCCTTTTCAGACGAGGTTGGCTTCCTTCTAGACAAAAGACTAACATGGAACCAACATACTAGACTTAAAAAACTAGAACTTAATCGGCGATTTGGCCAGTTATACAGACAATTGAACAGAATATCTCAACTTTCAATTGATAACAAACTGTTTGTCTACAAGACCATTCTGAAACCTATTTGGGCCTTCGGACTTGGAATGTGCGGGACAGCTAAACTTCCGAACATCAAAAGTACTTTTCAGTTTAAATTCCTCCGTATAATAGTCAATGTCCCACTTTATGCTACAAACAAGGCCTTATACCATGGCCTTAATGTCCCATATGTTTTTGACATTATTCCATAAGAATTGTCCGTATTTCATCAGAACCTTACTAATTATATTAATCCCTTAAAAAAATCCTTATGTAGCTCCAACCATCTTCTATAATCCTCCTCATAGTTTAAAAAGACAGGAGCCTGGAGACCTTTTGCTGATATACTATTGGAGTCTGGCAATGGCCAACTTAAAAAGTCATGAGCCTTTTAATTTGTTTTCTGAATAAAAATTAACAAAAATTCTTGATAAAGGTCTCCCTACAGGTATTTATAAAAATCTATAAAATTAATACATATTTATTAATTTGACGTTTATCAATATACTGGGCATAAGTAAAAACAGATTAAACTTTGTTATACTGTCCTCGCAGTATGTAATTTATTTAATATAATAATTATTTTTTTTCCCTTACATTTACTGTCCTCAAAGGGGGTGTATGTCCTGATGTTGTACACATGCAATATTTTAAAAACATAATACTGCAATGAATATAAAACTCTTATAACATATAAGGATTTTTTTTCTTAAAATTTTAGACGAATTTTTTTCAGCGAAACTATTTTACGAATATAATCGATTAATTAAGCTAAAATTTGTTTTGTTTTTCATCTTCAATTGTGAAAAAGAACTATTTGAAGAGATATAAACGGTGAAGTTTAACGAAGCGGTACGGTAAATGATGTTGGCACCGTCGATATCTAATAGTGAAACAGACACTTTAAACTCGGACGCGGAGAATGCCAACAACGGTTGGGAATTAGATACCGTCCGAAAACGCTCGATAAATGTAGAAAGAGACAACAGAAAAGTAATGAAGAAATGTGATGTTGCCATTTCCCAAAATAATTTTTTTTCCCGTTTCAAATGCATCAAATGTTGAAGAGACACTTCCAAGTGTAACGGAGCCTGCTCGTGTTAGTCCACCTCTCCCCCTCTTCCCTACCAATTCTCTTGAATGATGTTCAGTTACGCTGCACTAGTTACATTACTTTGTAGTGAAGTTGGCGAAAATACCTTTAAATTAAAATCGACAACCAAAGGTGTTAGCGCATACTCCAAAAATTCTGATATATACCGTCGTATAGTATCTAGTTTCAGAAGGAGATGTACCGATTTCCACACGTACAAGTTACCTGAACATCGATGCCCCATTTTATCAATTGAATCCCGATTTATTAACTCAAAAGGTAATAATATTGGTTTTAAATGTCAGTGAATCTTTGACTAAAATGTTGTACAACGATTTTCGCAGTTTGAAATAGGTTCTCAAATGTGGAATTCCGAACTTTTCGGGTTTTCAAATTATTGGAGAGGATAACACCTTCCCCTAACCATCCTATGACGTCCCTGTCTGTATTGGAAAATCGTATTTTTAAATATTATAACATTATAGCAGGTTGTTCTTTTAAGGACAGTAAATCTGAGCGAAAAAATACTATATCATGGATGATTAACTGCAAGGAAAAATATTTATGATGACCAGTATAAAGCATGAAATGAACGGAGATGTGTTAATTTTAGACATTTAATATTTAATACCCGGAGGGAGACCTTCAAGCAAATAAGAATTTTTTTTTTTCTCTTGTGTATAATTGAACATTTTTCAAAAAATGTCATACAAATTTATTAATCAACGTTTTAGGGCTACATTTATGACCTGAATGATAGCAAGAAGAGATATAAAAGATTAGAAAATGGGTAAGAACAGAGATTCGCTCCTGAAGCCTAACAATGGCCATGGGCAATATGAGCCGGCTGTATTGTGGTCTGGGCCACTTGATGAAACGAGAAGTCTTTAGGCCAGCAATGAGGAGAGGACATAAAAGACATAAAACTTTCATCCGGAGGTAATTCTAGACTCCGCTATTGCTCTGTTCTGCCTGACACATAATCTTGAGTTGTAAGGCATAAAGCACCCATCAATTATTAATCAAATCACAGAATAGGGCAAAGCCGATTGATCAAAGGGTTAGAACGTTTTATTCGGACGGGATTCCAGGTTACCGGGCGGAAAGACCTGCATACTGGATCAAAAGGAATCGATAAATTTAATCAACTTTATATCTCATTTGGGTTCAGGAGCGTGCACTATATCAGGGTTTAAATGAATTCCTTTGACCTTTAATTGCTTCAACCAGAACTGTTTACTTTCACAGAACTCGTTAAAACCTTTTCTATCAGTTATTGCATAATGCTATGATTAGAAGTCAATTATAAGATATAATGATATTTTTAATTTACAGTTCTCCAAATTCAAATTAAAGAATAAAAACAAATAAGGGAAATAATTAGTATTGTAATTTACCACATTGACAAGTACTGTATCTAAGACCCTTCATGGCCTACTTTAATAATAAATTCTTTATTTATTCCGCAGCATGTCCCATTAGAATAATATTATAAACAATAAAAGATGAACTTTAGAGCCTTAGAGTTGAGGAAATGAGAATAAAAGAATTAACAAATAAAATAAATAAATGCATTCATCACACAATAAACTATAATTGGTGTTTTTAATTAGTGAAATTATTATTATTATTTTAATAATTAAATAATAATCAAAGGCAATATTTGAATGGAATGAAATAAATTATAAAATAAAACAAAAATATAAAGCAATGTAATAAAACAATATAATAAAACACAAATATATAAAACAATTAGGTTTTATTTTAGAAAAAAGAACAATAAAGTTATAGCATAAAAAATGTATAATCTAATTCTAAATAAATGTCAAAATTCTATTCGGCAAGTTTTAGGCCGAAACGTCGGTACAAAATATAGTAAAATTCTTAATAACAGATCAATAGAAAAAATTGTAGTTAAATATATCAATTGGGCATTTTTACTGTACTGACAGTAGAATCCGCAACAAAATAGGCTGCGCTGACGCAATATAGCTCAGAACTTGAAGTGTTGGGGTTCTGGAAAGTTCTCCTGTCCTATGAAGGTGAGCGTATGAATAAATAAGAATGATATTAGCAGCAATAATATAGTAGCCTGTAAAATGCTGTGATGTATTGCATTATAAATTTTATTCACAGCAAGTTTGGGGAAGAATAAACAGTTTCAGACGATGAACACAGGTTCTTACAAACCTCTCCTTATGACGGAGTAGTAATTTGAAAGGTATGAGATTTTATTATGCTATAATGATATAATTATTAGTAGACAGTTTACATGTAAACTATTTTTGCTTGAATTATAATGCCAATGTTATTAATAGAGATGAATATGATGCTGGACTCCGAAAGATTCTCATAGTAAAAATAGCTGATTTGGGACCGTCTACTGTACCTTGCCTAAATGAATAGATCATTTATTTTTTATGTCATTTTCTATCATATATTTTTCATTCAGTTACCTTCATTCATTATTAAATATATCGTTTTGTTTATTGTTATATTATTTAGTTTATTATTGCATGATTTTGTTTATATCATTATAGTTTATATCATTTTGTTCATTATAATTTATATCATTTTATCATAAATTTCACATTTATTTACCCTGATTCATCATAATTATTAATCTGTATTAATTGCAATGATGAAAGTATGACTGTGGAAATACATGTAGGCGAAGCTTGATTGGAGGAGCGGTCAATGAAGAAATACACAAATAAGAAAACTAATTATTAGCACTATTTTGTTTTGTTACACCACCTATAATTGGGCTTTAGTCTGTTGTGGAGGCTATTTATAAATAAATAAATATATTTTGTACCGACGTTTCGGCCTAAAACTTAGCCGAAACGTCGGCACACAATATAAAAAGTTTTTCTTATTTCATCAGCAAATTTCTAATGATTACAGCTTTCCATACAATTGAATAAACCCATTTGCTAGTAAATTCTTGGAGGTAATTTGTATAACATATTTTCAGACCTATATTTTACTTTCCTTAACCTATATACGAAGTATATAGTAAGGGGAAGTATTGCGATCGTGAAAATTTTCGAATCCGAGTTTTCAACGGAAATACACGTTTTAAGGTCCCCTGAGTCCAAATGACCAAGTCTCGCAAAATGGTCTGTGTGTCTGAGTGTATGTGATCAGTCTAGCTCAAAACCAAAAAGTCGTACGATACTCAAATTACGTATTTAAGGTAGGTATATAGCTGTGATGTTACAGCAACTTTTTCGTCTAAATCGACTAACCGAAAGTGCCACTTTATATAATCGATTTTACACTTTTTTACAATTTTCTCGAAAACGGCTCTAATGATTTTGATGAAACTTCTCTAAATTATTCCTCATAAAGGTCTTTAACTTTTCATTTATATAGTAAATCACCGAGGAATTGCAGGGAAAAAAGTTATGATGAAAAGAATATTTTATTTGCGCATAGCTTAAACAGTATGCATTTTACGGTAAATTATGTATGAAATTGTATGAAAGGTAATTAAATTATCTAAAAAACAATAAAAGAATTATCAAAATCGGACCAGTATTAGCGATGATACAGTGTATTTTATGAGGAGCATAAAATAGATGGATAACCGAGCGCATCCGAAAGGAGATGGATGCGACCGAACCTCCTCCCATTAATCCGCCAAACTGTTGTAAACAATACGCTCTGTAACAAAGTAATTTAAGAATAAAAAAGCGGAAATTAACTTAATAATTTCTACTTACACATTATTTAATGGAAAGAAAATGTTTCCATGGAAACTAAACTAGAAACATTTAAACTAAAGCAAAAAATATCTTTGCAACTTGACAAAGTTAAAATATATAGGTAGTGTACAGAATTGTTGTACTATAATTGTTTATAAAACTGTTTTATTGTACTTAAGTGGCAGAAGAAGTGAATGCTCTTGAGTGTATTAGAAGCAGTGTTTATGTGAACTCTTTAAAATTATATTAAAAGATAATTATATTTGCACCGCACTAGATTTTTTGAATCGTGACGGTTTAGTTTTATATAACAACTGCTCTCCAGCGGTCGCAAGATGATTATTTTTGTGGCTCTTTTCATCATAAGAAAATAATCATCTGATTGATTATGATTACACAAAAATTATAAATTCGTCAATATTTGAATTGTGCCAGTCTCCTTCCAAGATAGCGATATACACATTACGGAATCATTATACTATGCGACCTCCTGGAGTAGAAGGAAGAAATGTATTTGTCGTAATTAATTTTACCAGCTGTTTCACTAAACCTTTGCTGCAGAATGTTTGAATTAAAACGGTATCTATCAAAATCCGAAGCTTTTTTCACATCGAAAAGTTTCCTTTGTGGGACAGTGCTTTGATGATGTATTCCGGTCAGGCAGCGCAATCGCAGGGCTTCACTTCAGATTCCTTTGTGTCCCTTTACATATTGCTTGTAGGAAATTCATATTAAAATGCAAATTGTTTTTAAATTGACAAATTGTGTTATATTCGAAATAACGAAGTTATATTTGTCGTCCTCTATGAGGGTCGTTATATGATTTTCATTACCCTGCTTTTCAGTAATAAATGACAAAAAGGATGTCTCTTCATTTCGATGTATTTTATTCCACATATTTCGTGAAATGATTTTGAATTCTCTTATGTGTTTCCTAGATTCGTCCTTTATAATTTCTTCTTATATTATAATAAAATATATGAATTTTATACTTTCAGTTACTGTCGATTGATAATTTTTTTAATGACGAATATGGGTGATTCTCATTTAACAGGAAAGTTTCATTCCATTGAGACTTTCACTTAATTAGTTAAATCGAACGTGAATTTTTTCCTAATGCTATATGCTGTTGAAATATTTCTTCGTAGTAAAATATTAAAAATGTAAATATTTAAGTATAATTTAATTTTTTAATTACTTAAGCTACAAAAATCGCAGTATCTCACACAGCCCTACCCTCACTTTTCTAGTGTATACTTTTTTTTATTTCGTTAAATTGTAATTAAATTTATTTCAGCTCATAAAGGATAACTTTAACCATTTTGAATCATATATTTTTTGTTGGGTGGTGTATGTTTCTGTACTTCACAAACTTTGTCCTCTCATTTTGATGTCTTTACCAAGCAAAAAACAAAACGTAAGAGACATAGCGTTGAAGAAAAGGGAACAATGGGAAATTATTTTCCGATGGTAGCCCTGAGCCTGAAGGACCAGCCACGGACTTAAACTACAGAGCTTACCTCAACGCACGTGCGTCATATGGTAAGTCGCATATCTTTATTGTTGTCATTACTACGGCCTTTACTGTTAACTATCACACTATATTTTCAAATTAATTGCTTAATTATAATTTGTTTGACTACTGTATGATTTGAGAAATTTTGCAGAAACAATATTGCTTTAATTTTGGTTTGGCAAATATGTAGAAATGTTAATAATAAGTTGACAACTCGAGTTATTACCACGGTCGAATTGTATAGGCGGTAAAGATATAAATTGTGCATTAATGAAGCATTTTTGAATCCCTACTACCTAATATTCCTTGATTATTCTCCTAATCTTGATGTATTAAATTATAATTGTTTACTCAGTCATTCAGTTATTTATTTTTCATACTTATCAAAAGTGTGTATAAATTTCGTTTAATGTGCTAAATATGACAGTGTATTATCGACTTTACACTGACTTGTTGGTCAAATTTCCTATAAGGTTGCACATTTTTTTTGTCCTCAACAATATTATAGATATGAATTATAATTTCTCTATGCTTCGCAGATGCTCCATCATGTGCCTTCTCTTTTTCTCCTTGTGCAACCTCTTTTCCAACTTCCTTGCTCCTTTATATTCTTCATGGGAGGCCCTCGTGCATTTCCTTTGTATCATCAATTGATAGGCCTTGTTCTTATTATCTATAACTTCCCTGCACTCCTCATCTAACCATTCATTCCTTGGATCGTCACGCTTCAGACCAACAGTTTCTTCTGCAGCGGCAGTCAACACACTCCTGAGGTTACTCCAGTGACTCTGCACCTCTTGTCCCATGCCATAGTTTTCTGATTGATACATTCCTCAAATAGCTTCATTACAGCCTTTTCCTTGAGCCTCTCTGTATTGTAACTTGTAATCGTCGTGCCTCTCTCATTTCTACTGTTAGATATTCTAGCTCTTAATTTAGCTACCAAAAGGAACTGATTACTCTCTATATTGGCACTTCTGAACACTCTAACATCCTGTAGTTCTGATCTATGGGGTCCCTCAATTAGGATATGATCTGTCAGATTTACTGTATTACCATCCGGAGAGGTCCACGTACCCACAAGGGTACGTTAGGAAGTACACAAGTACTTCTTTGTTATCAAACAATGTTCCCCCTATAACTAGATTCTGGCTAACAGCAAAATTCAATAGTCGGAAGCCATTGTCTGAATAGTCTGAATGCAATCCATATTTCCCGACGTTACTGCATAAATGGCCCTTTCCTACTTTGGCGTTTAGATCCCCTACAATCATATTAACATAATGCCTTGGGCTTTCAGAGTATACCCTTTCCATTAAGTCGTAGAACTCGTCTTTCTCTTCCTCTGGTTTATCATCAGTTGGAGCATGCACATTGATTATGGTGTAGTTCTTGATTAATTAGAATGTACCTCTCACTCTTATCTTGCAAATCCTGGGAGTAACTGGTCTAAAATCAGTTATTCTCTGTTTGATTTTCCGGTTCACGAGGAAGCCAGTGCCAAATGTGTGCTCTCGGTCGTGACAGCTATAGAAGACCGAATAGTCCCTCCGGTCCATAATTCCACAACCTGTCCGTCTGTTCTCCTGTAAAGCCAAAATATCCAATTTATAATTGAGAGCCTCATTTAATAAAATCTTTAGGACTCCAGGTCTATATAAGGAACGTACGTTCCACATCGCAATTCTAATATCATATCGCATTTTCCAAGTTCCAGTCCTTTTTCCAGTAATCCGTCCGGCTTTGTTATTTTCTTCTGGTTTCGTAACAATTGTTTTTTACGAGCTGGGCCGCTAACCCTACTCTCAACCCCAACCTGGAGGACCAGGGGATTTATATTCAGAGCTCCCGTCTCCTAGAAGAGCTGTCTTGACAGGACTATCGAGCTTCTTCTACCCGTACGCAGTAAACCACCTCACCGGGCCTGTGAGCGCAACCGTTGACATAATAGATGTTCGTTACCTATAATTTTTTCTTATCCGTAATTTTTTCGCCATAGTTTGAAAACAAGGATGAACCCCTGAGAAATGAATCGAGCTTTCACGTAATCATGTCATTACTTAAAAAAATTAAGTAAATAGTACTGAAAATTATTTATTCATCTAATTAACAAAATGCTGTCAAAATCATTTTTCATTTTCTCATTATAGTTATGCTATAGATTTTAATTTTCCTACTTCTTTTCATCGCCCTAGAATACTGAAAAAAATTAGAAGTAGCATTAGTACAGGTAAGAAACGTTACCTTTAAAAAATTGATTACTAATAACAGAACAACTGAAAATGCACAGCACTGCACTAAACAGAACTATCAAAACGGGAATACAAAAGAGAAAAATATTCAGGATAGAATAAATCAATTCTCAGTATTTGCTTTATTTGGCACTGGTATAATTTGGTAGGCTTCATAATTGTTCTACATTATAAATTATAATTAACATGGGTGCAAAGTTATGGGTAATATTATGTTGAATAGCATTGTTGTAACTATAAAAAGATTTAATTAAACTTTGTTTGGCTAAATACCATTCACAAACATTACCAATTTAGGCGACAAATAACTCGATTGTCCTTTCTTTTTAATAATGCTATTGTAAATGTGAGTGAAGGAACTATCTATTTTGCAATTACGTAATATTATTATTATTATTAATATTATCAATTGTTATGACCCATCAGTGTTAATCAACAGTATCGAACAAATCGTTGAATGAATTACAACACGAGATGTACAATGAAATGGATTGAAGTTCATAGCGAAATGGAAAAAAGATGCATTTCCTAATTGTACCTTACGATACTTTATAAATTAGATATATTTGTAAATTTCGTTTCGAAATGAGTTGTAACCACTTCTGGATAATTGTACCAATTCATAGATTTTCGAGCAATGAATCCTGTCGGATTCCCTATTTCCAATCAGCCTTTGGGATTAGATACACAAACACAGTTATACGGTACCTCATAGACTGTTAATACAGTCTGGTACAAACGAACGCAAACATCAGCGGATATGTGAAGTGGGTGGAAAGGGGATGGGGTCTCAAACAGTTTCTGGGGTCGGTTAGACAAATATTGAAAGAGATTGGCATTGCCCCTGGCTGATGGGTTTGGGCTGTGTTGAAAAATCAGAGACCATAAAGAACTTTGGATAATTCTCTCGACACCAGATAACGAAACGAAAAAACAACAACAAATATTGAATCTGAAATCGCGTTGACGATTTCTTTTTAAGCAATATAAAAAAACTTTGTTGTGTGAAGGGGCCTTAGGCGAAAAAAATCGAAACCGAAACTTTGTTTTTGCCATGGCTCACAGAGTTTGGTTGTTGTCAATAGTTCGGAGGGATGAAGCTTGGAATTAACTAAAAATATCAATTATAATATTTTGACAAATATATTTCCTAAACAATCATACTGTTATTATCTTTTCTGTTCTGTCTTTTCTGCCACAAAATTTCACACACAACCTCAAACACACATATTTACTTAGACATATTCTAGCCCTTGTGATTGGAAATTTATTTTCTGTTCTATAAGCCGTGGATCGACTAGAGTTCAGGGGGCTCTTCTGGGACTAATCCAGCCTCTGTAAAGTGAGCACAAAACCATTCAAACGGTTGGCGACAAAAGCCACCGGTTGACCGTGTATAACCATCTGCAATAAAAAATAATACTTCATTCTCAAGTACCAAACCCGGAGGCCGAGAGTGTTTAGGCGTCACCTTAGCAACCTCGGTTCTGCATCGGTGCCGCGTATTGGAATACTTTAACTTAAAAATCGGAAACAAATTATTTGAAGCTTTTTTTTTACTTTCATACAGGAGTAATTGAACCCTGAAACCGGAAAAAGTTATAATCTGAGATTTATACAAAAATTCCATCATACCCATAGTTCTTCCTTCGTGCTTGATTAAATATTTACATCCCTCTGAATTTTTTTTTCCGTATACCATACAAACATGCCTACATTTGGACGGTTCCAATAGAATCCAAATGATAATAAAAAAAAGTACTACCCTTAAATATTTATATTTTTGTACTCCTTATATTTGAAGTAATAATAGCGAAAAATTTCATACTCCAAAAGATATATGAATGATTCCGGAACTCGTTTTCGAAACAATATTATTTTTTCACAAACTAGCGGTTTTTTCCTATGTACTCTTCCATTATATTCTGTTTATTTTGCAATTCTTCTTATATTCTGTGGAAAACTTGCTTTCCCGTCAATGGCGTACCTAGGGATAGGGGAGGGAGGCGGAAAGTGTGATCCGCCCAAGGATATAATAAGGATGGCACCCCGAAAGGGGTATTTATTTTTTTTTAATTGACTGATAACTTTATTCCAAAGAAATTATGATCTGATTAAGACTATGAAAGGATAGCTGTCATTAGAAACACTTAAAATTGCTAGTTTTTTTATGGTGGTGAGGGGTGAGGAACGAGACCTCAAAAATAACATGATAGGGCAGCTCCGGACTCCAAGTAGTCTAGGTAAGCCACTTTATCCTGTTTATCCGAGGCGATCTAAATTGATGAGTACGAACACGTTTGTTATTTGCGTTTGATGGAGAAGGGTGTATAGCGTCGCTTATGTTTTCAAAACAATTTGGAGCTAGTTAAATGCACAATAAAGAAGTTAATGATGATAATATTCGTAGGAATAATTGTTTCCACGATATCGGTCAAAATAAAGTTACAAAATGGCTATTTATCGTTTTTTGTAAAAAAATGTGTTTAAAAAATTTATTACGTGAACTAGTGAACGCAAAGACCTCTATTAGGATTCAAATTATAGCAAATGTACTATAAGAGATGCTTTTTGGTGCTTTTCGCGCAGTTGATAATTTTCAAGATGTTGATCATAAAATGAAAAAGGAGTAGAACATTTTAGGTTTTTTTCTGGAATAACGTGAACATCTGATTTTTAAGGGCATTTACGATACCTGTTGTATACTGTAGGTATAATTGAATTATTATTTAAGCTTGAAAAATAAAAAATAAAATTTTAAAAAACAAGTCAAAAGCGAAAACTTTTAATGGGTAAACTTTTTACTTCTTGATATAAAAAACTCAATATATGTATATATATATATATATATATATATATATATATATATATATATATATATATATATATATATATATATAAGTTAAGAGCCAGAGCTGGGTAATAACAGAGCTTAATCCCTCTCATGAGTGTAAACAACTCCTAGACCTTATATAAAGAGGATTACTTTCTAAATAAAGTCAGTTGTAACCGATCTCTCTCTGTGTGCTTTTATTAAAACCTTTTCTTTTTTTTTGTTTTTAGTGTCTCAAACACGTTAATTGGTGCCGAAACCCGGGACCGGCCGGTTTAAAACAGAACAAGATTGAATTTTTTTTTGCTTAGTTTTTTTTTGCTTTCTGCTTGCGCATTGTACGAATACGGAACAATAATGACGGACGGCGTTGGTAATAGCATTGTAAGACCCGCTACACTGAATCTGTCAGCAGATAATGGGAGTAACGCTTTGGCCTGGATAAAGGTCAAGGTGGCGACAGCTCAGGAGCTGCGGAAGGACGTGTCCAGCCTGAGGGAGTTCACTGGCGAGTTAGGCGAACTGAACCACTTCATCAAGGGCGGTGACCGTTTTACAACAAGACTAGCCGCGAAAGAAGCAGAAAATTTATTGGATCCGCGTGATGCCGAGTCACTAAGAGCGAACCTCATCGGCAGGGTCAAAAGAGGTATTCTGAACCACATACAAACGGACGAAGAAACCTCTTGGGAAATAGTGAAGGAGAGGTTGAAAAAGGTGTACGGAGGAGGAAGATGGACGATCGAGGAGGACATTTTCCAGATGTTCTGTGAAAGAAAGCAAAGCAGGCAGACACCAGGGCAGTTCGCGGCAATCATGCTAAAGCGGTATCAAAAGCTCAACGCAAAGATGAGAGAGATCGTATCCGCGGAGGAAACAGATGCGCGTATGTTATTTCTGTCCACAGTATGGAAGGTGCAGCTGGCAAGGCAGATTGGGAAAAAGGAAGGATTTCCCGCCGAGAAGACGTTTCTCGAGTGCGCCCAGGCCCTTGTGGATACAGGGGCCCGAGAAGAAGAGAGTAACAGGATGGAAGTAGATGAACCCGAATGGACTAAGGTTCCCGCCAATCGACCAAGAATCTCTTCGCCTCCGTGGAGGAGGGCATTCATCAGAGAAAAACCGTCCACGACGGAGAAGAAGACTTGACAGTCGAGGTCAAGGAATGGCCCGAGGAAGGATGAGAGGAAGTGCCACGGGTGTGGCAGGACGGGCCATCTGGTAGCTCAATGCCCGTGCTCCAGATGTTATGAGTGCGGGACGGAGGGGCATTTTGCAAGGCAATGTCCATACGTCTATCGCAGGAAAGAGGGCTATCAAGGAGAGCCGATGGAAGTGAACGCTCAGGAGGTACGAAAAAGAAGGTACTCGTCCAGGCGAGGCGGAACTCCCAGGGACACATCCAGTATATCGGGATCTTCAGAGACGGAGGAGGAACCGGGAAGCAGTGGCGGTGAGGGAAGCTTGAGCAGCGGCTGGAACCGACAACGCAAGGTAGCGCAGCATCGCGGACAGCGGCAGACGACATTGGTGAGAAGGAAGCAGACGACTGTATGAGGCGGGTGCTCGCAGAGAGGCGACCGAGCTTGCGTCATCAACAATGTAGCAGGTGAGTCAAAGAATTGGTTGCCTATTATTAAAACAAACAGTGAAGTGAAGTGCCTCGTAGACACAGGGAGCTCGAGCACCCTACTGTCAAAAATAGCGGCGGAGAGTTTGTGTGGCAAGGGAGAGGCACTTCAGATCCGGAAATGTAAGTGTAGGCTAGTAACCTTAGGTGGGCCATGTAAGGTAATGGGTGAGGCGGACATGGGATTGAGCGAGTGGGGAGAAACGGGAGCACGATTACTAGTTCATGTAGTAGAAAGCATGCCCAGGGAATATCAGGCTAAAGTTGGGTGCGACCTGCTAGAGAGGGTAGGCGCTAAGGTGGAAAATAAACTTGGCAGGTGGTATGTCAAAATAGGAGGCAGGTCATACACGTGTCACCGTGCCGTTAGAGGCTCGCGGGTGGGGGCCGTGAATAGGGTGGTAGAGTGGAGAAAACTACTGCTAAAAGAATTTCGGGACATCTTTTATAAGGAAGGGGAGATATTAGGTGTCACGGGAAAGACATTACACGAAATTCCGTTAAAACAAGAAAAAATTACGTACGTGAAGGAAAAACGGTATCCCCAAGCGCTGAGGCAACACATCCGGGAAGAGTTGGAGGAGTTGAAGCGGCAGGGAATCATAATCAATAGTTCGTCCCTGTTTAATAGTCCCTTGTGGGCAGTAAAGAAGAAGAGTACGACAGGGCAAGAAAAATATAGAGTAGTTGTGGACTTTCGTCAGTTAAATGACAATACGAAAGACGAAGCTTATCCGATTCCCAGGTTCGAGGACATAATAGACAGGCTTAGCGGGGCTACCATATTCAGCACATTAGACTTAAAGGCGGGGTATCACCAGATCAAAATTCACCCTAGAGATCAGGCGAAAACGGCCTTCACGTTTGACGGGGGCACTATGAGTTCACGAGAATGCCCTTTGGACTGAAGAACGCGCCCCTCACGTTCCAAAGATTAATGGATGAGTTCCAGGGGTATCGACGAAGGGATCTGCCAGGTCTACATGGATGACCTGTTGGTATTCAGTAAATCCGAGGAGGAACACGAGCAACACCTGAGACAGGTATTCACGAGAATAAGGGAATTCGGTTTGAAACTGTCTCCAGAAAAGTCGGTTTTGGGTTTGGCCGAAATAAATTTTTTAGGTCACACAGTATCGCGAAAAGGGGTTAAGCCGGATAGGGCCAAAGTGGAGGCGATCACCAGGATGGCAATACCCCGGGATGTAAAAGGCATAAGGAGACTTCTGGGGGCCCTGAACTATTACCGGCGGTTTGTACCGGACATGGCGCGTTACTTGGTACCTATAAATAATCTACTGAAAAAGGGAGCGCGGTTGGTCGTCACACCTAGCATGGAGGACAACCTGAAGAAATGTATGGAACACCTAAAGGAGGAACCTATTCTAGCATTCCTAGACTTCAATAGGCAGTTTACAGTGACCACGGATGCCAGCGAGTATGCCTTGGGTGCAGTGTTATCCCAGGAGAATGACCGTGGGGAACGGCCCCTAGCGTACGCGAGCAGAAGACTGTCGGATGCCGAAGCAAGATATAGCGCGCTCGAGAGGGAATTGTTGGGCATCGTTTGGGCTATCGACCATTTCCGGCCATACCTATTCGGAAGAAGATTTAGTGTCCAGACTGATCACAGGCCGCTACAGTGGGTTGGACAGTTGAAAGAGTCGTCGGCTCGAGTCACGCGATGGAAAGAGAAGTTAAGCCAGTATTCTATGGACGTCGTCTATAAACCCGGCAAAGAGAATGTGGTCGCCGACTGGTTGTCGCGGGCGCTGATGGTGAATGCCATAGAAGAGGACGTAGCGGGATCATCGAGAGACATCCGACAATTTTTACAGGATTGGTCACCAGAAGGCGAAGGAGAGCAGGCTACGACAGTGGCAGAGAGGGAAGAGACGTCATCACCCAGAGACAGTTCTACGGATGAGAGACCCCAGGATATAGAGGAAATTGACGAGATCGTTAATGATAAACCGCGCCAGGTAATCTGGAAGACGAAGACGTCGGGGATGCTCGCTATTGAGTACTCGCGTTATGGGAGGTCACGCGTGAATGTTATCTCGTCACAACCAGGGGTACGATTAGATCTCGTCTGTAAAGCAGTGAAAGACGCGTCTAAACCGGGTAAGACACACCACATATATGTGGGTAACGCCACCATCTGGGATAAAATCAAACAGGTGTGGAAGACGGATCAAATCCCAGATCGAGTCTTCATTCGATGTAGGGTAATGGTCGAAACCATCAGAGACGTCGAACGACAGAAGGAGTTAACCGGGGCGTACCACCAGGGGAAGACCAACCACCGAGGGGTCAGTGAAACATTACAAGCACTCAAGAGACGGTACTATTGGTCAGGGATGCGGCGGACCATCCAGGAAGTCATTGGAGCATGCGAGGTCTGCATGACAACGAAGTATGATCGTCACCCACCGCAAGCAGTACAAGAAGAAACGCCAACAGGTACATTACCACTCCGGGATCTTCAAGTGGACACGTTCACTTGGCGGGGATTCACGTGGATGACGGCCATAGACGTTTTCAGTAAAGTGGCGATGGCTCATCTCATCCAAAGCAAAGCGGCGGAATCGGTGCTACTAGCCTTACAGACGTGGTTCATGTTTTACGGAGTACCCGACCGTATAACATCCGATAAAGGGAGGGAATTCGATAACGTGATCCTCAGTGAGGAAATGCGGAAATTAGAAGTCAGGTGGCACTTTAACACTCCGGGACACCCGAAGGGTAGGGGAGGGGTAGAACGGTTGCATAGTACCCTAAGTGACCACCTCAGAGTGTACCACGTGGAACAGGGGTGGACCCCAGATATAGCGATGCGGAAGGCGATTGCGGCATACAATCATTCAATCCACTCAGTTACGGGATTTGCGCCGTTCGAAGTACTATTTGGGGTTCGAGGCCCCAGTAGGGATTGTGAGGCGACGATAGGGGACATTACGAACGGCCGTGAAATCATGGCAAACCACGTCCGATTGCGGGAGTCCTGGGAAAAAGCGCGAAAAAAAAAATAATAAAGGAGAAACGAACCAGGGTAGGTAAGGAAAACGCAAAGGTACGGGATCGCGGGGAAGTAAAGATCGGGTCAGTTGTATACCGGCGGATTGGATCTAACAGGGGAAAAGAACCGCGGAGATACGAGGGACCATTCCGCGTCGTCGTAATACGCGAACATAACGTGGTAACGATCGAAAGTATTGGGGACCCTAAGAGGCGGCGAACAGTCCACATCGAGCAACTGAAGTTTCCTTTGGGGTCTGGAGTGCCTTCGCCTGTGCAAACGGAGGAAATGTAAACGAGAGTGTATTTTTTTTTTTTTTGTTGTTTGTATTATAATTTTTATTTAAATTGTATTTCTTAGTTTTATGTTATTTACAGTCTAGTGCTTATTATTGTGCAACAGTGCAACAGGCCGTGGTTTAGTTGTGTTTTCTGTTTGAACACTTTTGTTTTATAGAATTGTATGTATTTAGTTTATGGATTTGGTTGTTTCTAGGAGCTGTAACGTTGTACAGGGATAAATGCTGTGAATTGCACAGACTGGTCACTCCTTTAAGTTTCCAAAAGTGTCTGGAAACTGGAGGGGGGGAGTTAAGAGCCAGAGCTGGGAAATAACAGAGCTTAATCCCTCTCATGAGTGTAAACAACTCCTAGACCTTATATAAAGAGGATTACTTTCTAAATAAAGTCAGTTGTAACCGATCTCTCTCTCTGTGTGCTTTTATTAAATCCTTTTCTTTTTTTTTGTTTTTATTGTCTCAAACACGTTAATTTATATATATATATATATATATATATATATATATATATATATATATATATATATATATATATATATATATACATCTTCTAGTCGTTTTATTAGTTTTCGGTGCCATTTTATTTTATTAGTTATTAGATTTAAAAAAAGGCCATTCGGTCACCATATATATTCATAAGTTTTCTTTTTTAATTTTTGATGTAAATACGTATAACTTATTTTATTTTTTTAAACACTTACATTCAGTACTAATTCCGAAATTTATTAAAAGTTTAATGTTATAGATATACATTTATTTTATAATATTGATTTATTATAAAGAAATTTTCGGTAGGCAAAAGAAGGACACTAGTCTTACTCCGCGGTCTTTTTTTCACTTATTTTAAGGCAATGATAAGGTGTAATGTTCCTCCTATATATTTAAAAATAAAGGAATGTTTATGTTTATGAGGCTAAAAATTAAAAAGTTTTGGTTATAAAATTTATAAAAGGTTTACATATAAATAAAAAAATAGCAAATCTTCTGCGCTAAGTACAGCTAGATTGCCTTTCTATGATATTTTAGTGAGGGATAAGAAAATAAAAAAATAATAGTTGGCCTGTATCGGCCAGTGTTCTAACGATAGTGTTCGATCCGTCCGGGATCGGTGATCGGGAACAATATTGCTCAGTAGAGTGCACATTAGATTCGAGGGTTAGAATGGAGAGAGAATATCAAGAAGGCTGTGGTTATTGGGCAATTTCCTTAAAGGAAATTGACTTGGGATATCTGCCCTATTAAAGACCAATTCTGTCAAATTCGAAATCTTAAACAAAGCTTATCCATGGAAATCTGTATGCACCATACATAAAAAAACTATTTTTGATAGGATTAAGAAACTATTTAAAACGTCAAAAAACTTCATTTTCGCTGAAAAAAATTGTAAGATAGTGTATAGATTAACAAAAATTGGATGGTTTCTCTTAAAAATTATTTATATTACTTTAACGGTATTAGAAATTAGATATTCTCCTTTAGGGGTTTTCATTCCAAGATTCTTACATTATTGGTACCTGGATTAAAGCAATTTACGTTTAGAGTTAAATACTCCCTTACAATTTTAATAAGAATTTAGCAGATTTGCTGCATAGATATTTTACACATACCTGTTCACAACTCCTTCCACTGGCTCCCGTCTAAACCAAAGTCAATAAGGTCCCAAAGAATACTCCTGCCTGCGTCTCGGATTACTCCTTGGACCTTTACACGTTGCTTTGGTGCTAATCATCTTGTGATAGGTGTGCAGTGTGGATTGCAGGAAGATCATCACGCTGCTGGCAGGGAGTAAAGAGATTAAAGGAGTAAAGAGATAGAGTAAAAAGATAGATGTAAAATAGATTTGCCACTGGTGCAATTATTCTTAAAATTGTATTTCTTCCATATATATATATATATATATATATATATATATATATATATATATATATATATATATATATCTTCAATAATCATTTTCATTTATGATTTATTTTCTACATTATTATTTTACAGTTAGTTTTTACATATCATTCTGTGGCTAATCCATTATAAACCTCTAGCCAGTTTTGTAGTCGGCTTTTGTGTTTTGGTAAGTGATTAGCTTGGTGATCTGTCTAAAATTTGCCTTTTTTTCTGATTGATAAATTGATTGCTCTGGATCAGGTCAGGACTTGATATTGGCTTTTGCATGTGTCTTACGATCTGATAATAAAGAAGAAGTCACTTGTAGTGAGAAGAAGTCGCTGTTTTCTATCAGCCTAATAACATTAAAACATTTATTACTGTTTCATTCGATTCTTACCCTACATCTTTATATGTCCATTTCGAACTTCGATATGATATCACCTCAATTCGCGTGCAGTTCTCACATTATAGCATTGTGCAGCCGTTGGAAAGATTTATTGGTCTAAGTCAATCATAAGAGCACATGTGAAGTGTATTTCGATTTCCTCTTAGGTGTGGAGCTTATTCTGAATGAAAGGTTTTCCCATTGATCCGTTGGGAAAGGATATTGTCGTGTAAATTTGAAGTTATATTTAATGGCTGAATTCCAAAATTCTGATAGGGTTTTGGTGGAAGGAATAGTAATACGATGGAGGTTTTGAAATGTCCAAAAGTCTAGAAGCAGATAAGTTCAAAGAATGAATAGAACGGAAATAGGAAGGTACTTAGAAGTCTGTGAAAAGAAAGAATGACTCTGATCTACTGGGTGCAGATGTTAAAAGGCAATCACAGGGATGCATATATAATACCTGGTACAAGATCTCACAAAAAAAATCACTAAATGTTATAATTGGTCATCGCGATCATTAGTATATTAGTCTAGACCGTGGTGGCCGAACAAGTTGGGTTGAGGGTCCCAGTGTATCCGGTACGGGACGTTGTGAGGTCGATTCCCACCTGGGTCAGTTAATAGTTATTTCGCGTAGGCCCCGAGAAATGAATCTTGACAATTCCATTCTAGCTGGTACAGAGCATTTACTCTAGGTACCCGTCAAGATTTGGAATAAAGGACCAAAAATATCACTTGCCGGAATAGTTCCAGTAGAGTAAGACAACTGAAACATTCATAAGTAGACGACGTATGAGGAAAATGTGAGATAAAAGAAGGAGCTTACGAGTGTTTAGAAGAAGGAAGGTATCAAATCGCTGAATTTGTCATACGATTCTAATGCCATGTATCTTATTATTCCTGAAAGGAAATATTTTTATTTGATTTACAATATTTGTTTCATTTTTTAAGAAACTATTTTGTGAGTTACTCGACATTAGGAAAATTTGAATTATATTTTACCGCGTTCGGACTATTACAGTGAGGCATACCTCAAAAGTTAGAGGATGGGTTTTTGATCGTTTTGTTTCTGATTGGTACAATTATCTTTTATGAAAACGTTTGATTTTTAATTCAGACGTCAAGGACTCAGATAGCATTGCTCATTCATAGCACATCCATACAAAAACGATTTGAGTTAACTAAAAATATTATTTTTAAAAGTATATATCTTGTATGCTATTAATTTGTATTCCATAAATAAAAGAGGGAAAATAAAAAAGGATTGAAAGAATTCTTCAATGAATAGATATGTCCGAGGATTGTATATTCAACGTTTGAGAAAATAGAAAATTGATTCTGAGCCGTAGACGGAAAGGAATATAACTTTTTTTAAAAAAAGAAGATTTGTTTTCATTAAGATTCTAGGGAAGAGAAGCCAATGTTTATCAAATAGCTACTTTGGATTTATTACTCTCCAGCTTCTTAAATCTTTTCGAATAGACCAGCTCTGCATCTATAGTAGACCAGAGAGATAGTTTGTATTTATGGCAGGTATCTCAGTCGCTTTTTTGAAATGAGTGGTGAAACCCTAAAACTAGAGATAATAGAAATAATAAAAAAAATTCTATAAATGTTCTCGGTGTCTGGAAACAAAAAAAATCTCACCGGAAAATAAAAATGCTCAGTATATGTATCAAATTTAATAGATATATATAATACTGTGCGAGACCATCCATCTCACAAGAATAATCTTTTCAACTTGGGAAAATATTTCTCCTATGGTTATTTATCAAATTCTTTCCTAGTTAATATTTTTTTCATTTTTTATTACTACTAATGATGCGAGATGGTTAATTATTTCTAATAAACAAAATTAAAGGTACTTTAGAGGATGCCAACTTAGAATGAAAATTCAGACTATTTAAATGCTAATAAGACCCAGCTGATAATGAAGACCATTTAATTGTACATTGATGTCGCGAGTTTCATCAAAATCGTTAAAGTCGTTTTCCAGAAAATTGTAAACAAATGTAAATCCAATGTGGCACTGTTAGGCAATTATATATATAATTTCAATTTTATACAACTTTTCGTTTTGGAGCTTATCATACGCTCACCGTGTTTCTGTTAAAACTAAGATACAGATAAGTAAATGTAAAAAATAATTTAAAAAAATTCAGTCATTAAAACAATGCAAATATACATTTGATTAATAGTCGTCTAGTAGAAATAATCACCGAAAAGGTTGATAAAACTAATTAAATAAATAATGGAATAAATCATTTTTATTGAGTTTAATTATTTCCTTGGTATACTACGAAAAAAAGCCAAGTATGAAGCATATGCACCCAGTTTCGTAAAAATCGGCCTAAGTGTTGAAGTATTCTCCCTCCCCTCTCCTCACCACAAACAATGAATGGTTGCTTGATTTGCATTTAAGAAATCATTAATTTGTAGGCCTGTGTATAAGAAAGTAATGTACTCTAAGTTTCATCAAAATCGGTTGTCTTTGTAAAATATGCCATTTCTGATATTTTAAATGTAGATTAGTAATCTTCCACTGTTTTCTTTATTTTAATATCAATATTCTAAAGCACATACTAAAGGAGACAATTTAATTCGTATATATTTTTGTTACTATTGTCTCAAGTTACTCGGGTGAGTCTGGAGTAGTCTTTCTAATTACTTGATTCTTTTCCTCTTTTATACTTGAGACTCTTTTCACTGCCAAGGGTATTAATTTCCACAAGCCTCAAACCTCGAGCCCTTCATAATATTTTTACTTATTAAGTAATAAAAAGGCCCTTCTTGAAAATAATGGTTTTCTCCTTAGAAATCGGACCCTTTTTAGATTCAGAACTTTGTTCGACGCCACCATTTTTTTTTTTTTTTTAATTTAGAGGAAATGCAAGGGCTGTGAATTTCTTACTATTTTTCAAATAGTTCCTTGGAGTTAAATAAATTATTCAGTTTTGTTTTCCAATATTAATTTTTAATGTTTAAACATGTCGGTAAAAGGAAAGAATTTTCGAAGATAACTTTTTTTTTCACTTCTCTTCGAAATATTAATATAATAAAAAAAAATTGCAATTTTAATATTTTTGTGTCAATGGCTCTATAACGTTTTGGTTTATTATTTTCAATAATAGACCAAAGAAAACAAATTATAATCCTCCCTCAAAATTTGAGGTTTTTACGTTTCAAGATCCAAATATTGATTAAAAAAATCAGTCCACAAAAGTTTTGCTGTTTTATTGTATTTAAACGAAAGCTGATGAAATTCTCTACAATAGGAAAAAAAAAATTTAAATCGGACCAGCATTAGCTGAGATATAGCGTAATGAACTTCGTAGACTAATTTGTTTTTTTTTTTAATCTCAGTTCCAATCACATGCCTGGTTACAATTTACGGCATATCTTCAAATTTCATTACGGTTCCATCATTATGTTTTTGATAATTTTATTTTTAATTACCAAAATACCTATATTTTCTTCTTTTTTTTTCTTATAAACAATATTTAGATTCAATCTAGAGAACTCCAAACTTAGCTTGTACCCCACTTGTGGAGGGAACCGTAAGACTCAGAAGATCCCTGCACTTATCTCTCAACCAAGATGTCACTGACATTGAAAGACAGCTGTGGTCAAGATAGGGCGCTTTAACTGCCATAAAATAGCTAGTACGGTGCTGATATGAGCTCCACGAGTTGAAATACTCTAATAAATAAATAGTATACTAAAAAAATCATATGGCTAATGTAAAGCTATATTTCTAACAGAAAGTAGGAAAAAAATTATTATTAAAGAGTAAGTAGTTGAGGTGGCTCGTATGTAGCACTAATTAATAATTAAATTGCCAGTCCTATGTCTATTTGCGTTGTATGACAAATTGCTAAACTGTCTAAACTAGTAAATCATGTTTTTTTAATAATTGAATGTTTTTAACTATCCAGTAATATGATTGCATTATAACCCGTTAGTTAATTACAGAGACGGAACTACTTCCGAGGGGAACTTCCACCCGGCATAAATAAACAGACTGAAGAAATACATGGCAACTGTGGAGTAGAGTTCTGCAATTAGCAACTGTATGCAGATAAATCAGAGCAGGATGGTGCGGTTCTTATTCCGCATTGCTGCCTTCACTATAATAAGCGTTCTCTGTTACTAAGCAATCTCCTATCTGTTATATGTTTTAGCTATATATAATGTTCTTCTCCGTATTACTAAT